>CANHQG010000093.1:0-115000 GCA_947462335.1 Harmothoe impar
AGGGTATGGCGATTCAGAATCTGCCTGTTGCCGGCTTGGCAACATTGAGCATTTTTTGTTATTCCAGGTTGCTTAGGAAACTGACAGATTTATAAGGGACAAACTATAAATGATAGGGAAACATGCTAAAAACCAGCGGAAGTGCTTTTATCAAATGCTATTGCATTGAGGTTGGAGAAGGCAATGCCATCTTTATTGTCCTGACCATCATTCATGTCTTTAGCCAGTATTTATATATGTATGAATTTATGTGCATTCATGTTGCTAGGTAACCACCTTCAAATATGGCTTAGAAAACTAACAGATACAGAAGTGGCAAACCTTAAATTATCAGGAACAATCATAAATGCAATAAAACTGCTAAAATGATCAAGAAAACCCAATAAAAAGTGCTAATAGATACCCGTTGCTAGGCAAAAAACCAAAAAGAATTCTGTTGCTAGGCAACATAAGATACCTAGACAAATGCCCTATACAAAAATGGATTCCTTAAACCTTAAATTATCAGGAACAATCATAAATGCGATTAAAGTGTTGAAATAATCAAGGAAACCCAATAAAAATTGCTAATAGATACCCGTTGCTAGGCCAAAAAACAAAAAGAATTCTGTTGCTAGGCAATACAAGATACCTAGACAAATGCCCTATACAAAAAAGGATTCCTTGGCATTGATTTCGGGGGGGGGTAGGAGTTGTTTATCTATTCATTTTAGCAATCTATATACCTGTTGCCATGCTGTTTTGTTGATTTTGGTTGGTTGCTAAGCAACCTGGAATAACAAGAAATGCTCAAGGTTGCCAAGCCTGCAACAGGCAGATTCTGAATCGCCATACCCTAATTGACAAAAATCAGTCAAAAAATCTCTGCCCTACCTCGATGCAAGGTACACCCCCCTGACTACCTGACTATACTGTTCTAGGAGATGCGAAGTTTGAGGTGGATTGCAGCCTTAACAGCAGTATAGTTGTACGGAGTAACTATGTCCATTGAGTTATGTATAAATAGTCCAACTCCAATAATGTCTTGACTGGAGTTAATGTCTGAGCCAGAGCATCGACTCTGCAAAGTTTCTATCATAACTGCTTGATGAAGTAGACAATATATCCACATAGGCTATGCTATTAGATCTTTAGGTTGTCTAAGCACGGTAGTCCGGCACAGCCAGGTCGAAATGTGGTTATTATACAGTGAAATCTTGTTATAACGAGGACGGTTATAAGGAGCAGACTGTTATAAAGAGCAAATTTGCCTTGCCAGGATTCTTTCTATACATTTCCTTAGTAATAAAACCTCATTATAACGAGCATTTATGGCCAAAAATCGTTTATAAGGAGCAGAATTTTTCAAATAATTGATTACTCTTTTTTGAAATAAGGTTAAAAATTTACATATCCTACATCTCCTGTGAGGTTTAACAGCTCCCCCCCCCCCCGTTTCCAGTGCATGTTCAAAGAGTGGTGCCCCCCCCCCCTTCTATGGGCGGGGTACAGAGCCACTGGGGCCGGGTACATAGCCACAGGACTTTGGCCTTTGATATTCACTCACCTGGGCCAGGTACAGAGTCACTGGGACCCGGTACAGAGCCACAGGACTTCTCCCTTTGATATCCACTCACATGGGCGGGGTACAGAGGCACTAGGGCGGGGTACAGATAATTTGTTATAAACTAAAATCTAATAATATTTGTTATAACAGGATCGTTTTACTATAGAATAAAGGGGAAAGAATTGTGGCAAGTGAACATCTCATGTCAAGTTAAAACATTGTTTTGGTAGTATATAGCCTTCCTGTGACCAAAATTGGTTACAAGGAAGGTTGGTTGCAAGGAGCAAATTTGCCTTGCCAAAAGGTGCTCCTTATAACGAGATTTTACTGTATATAAATATCTCCCACTGCAGACCCTGCCGCAGTGCATAGAGATAGATATCCACAACCACCGAAAATTACAGCTCCAACACGAAAGTACCCATGTATCTCTGAGTGTGGTCTGTACCGTTCTCGCTATCTATCTACCGCGCACTTGCATACATACTCCACCCAGCGGGGTACGTCGTCCCTCGCTAGTGCGCAGGACGAGGCCACCCCCCTGTTAAGGTGGCCCTCCAGGGTGCTTATTAGGCACGGCGTCCCTACTCCTGTACAGCGTCCCTAGATGGGCCTATTCTTGGTGGCCCGCCGTGGCCAGTTATCCAATCCATACCTCCGCCGAACCTGGTCTCTCACATGAACTCAGGCTGGGCCCGCACAGTATCCATGCACTGGCCCATCCTCCTATTCCTTATTTAATGTGTATTCTATATTTCACATTTTGCTGATATATACCTATTTTCTATATACTCAAATGCCAAACATATTCACCTAGTAGCATATCATTTCTACATTCCACCAGAACCCATTCATGTACCTGGCCCAGTCATTCATGGCACTGATCATAATCACACGTATGCTTTACCAATAAACATGCTTACATTATTATTGACACAATATCATTCACCTTTATATTCCGAATTATATCATTTATTGGTTTATAAATTTGGTTGATAACAAGATGTCAGAAACTTTAATTATTATATAAAATAATAATTATAATGTTTGATAAAAAGCTCAATTTTGACCGAAACATTCCAAACAATTACATGGGTGAGTTCGTTGATATCTGCATTAATTTGTAGAATGTACTGTTCAGGATAATAAACGATTAAATTGAAATTGAGGGTACATATGCCCGTACACACACTAAATATGATGTCATTCTGAGGGATTTAAGCTAGATGCGCGGAAACATGCGCAGTGGTCCCTTTTCAATGGTATCGACCTACCTTAAGCATAAAAAAATGCCACAGACAAGCACTAATAAATTGGGGTTTGGAACAAATAGTGAAGGTTAATGTCAGAACATGTGATACAATATGCATGTATTGCTTATATATTGAGGATATAATGCCTACCTGTACGTTTGGCCTTGAGGAAGGTGAGCATGTGTCCCAGGTGTACCACACTGAGGTAGTCCTTCAGACTCTTGGATGTGTTGGTGCTCAGGTAGGTCTTCCACAGAGCATCAAGCCTATCTTTCAATTTTCCGCTAGAATAAGAGATATGTAGAGCCACGATATTGTGTGAATGCATTCATGGATTATATCTTACATAGGCTTCAAGCTTAATTCTGGTGGATGTTTATACCTTACACCATAGTTGGCTGAAATATAAATCGCCCAACTGTATATGATATACAGGGCTGGTTTTTACCTTGTATCTTCAACTTGACGCAAGAGGTCTTCCATGATTCGGCCGTGGGTCTCATCCCGTTGGATAGCGGTAGAGTCTACTGTTCCCTTTGCCTTGGCATTGTCTTCCCTTTTCCAACACCACAGCATAACTACAAGTATGATATCTATGGAATGCACTCACTTTTCTTGGGTAAGAGGTAAATAAGACATGCGTGAATTGAAATGATAAAGAACTGGCCAACCTGAACTAGAAATTGGAGTACCACCTCCATAACGAATGAAGGGTTTGCTAGCTAAAGTTGAAACTATAATCTACAAACAAAATTTAGTTCGTCTTACGCTCCTGCTCGTCGTAGGTCTCAGTCTCCTTTATTGCTCGGAGAATCTGTTCTCGATGCAGCCCTCTGCTTTGAAGGTCCTTGATGACCTCCTCTTCTTTTGTCATTTCCTGTGAATCGTTCAGTAAAGATGCTGCTTCTTGTTGCTTTGACTCCATCTCTTTCACGGTGTCTCTGAGAAAGTAATTGTTTCATCAAATATAGATGTATATGGCACTTACTGACACAACTACTTTGTACAAGGCCCATTTCACCAGTATTGTGCATGGGCACCGTTTATAATGTTTCGGGCTGACGATTATTCCTCTAGGGGTATTGCATACATGTAACCCATCTAGGGAAAAGACCACTTCGGGCGGGATTTTTACTACTTGTTTTGGCCACCAGGGGGCACCAAAATGGCTAAAGAGTGCATAATTAAAATAAAAAAGCCTCATGATAATTGTTTGTGTAGAATAGAATAGAGCTATTTGAATTATTCTTTACTGAAATATTCCATATTTGGAATTTTAAAAAAACACGTTTATTATTGAAAATTAGCAATTAAGACACTTTCTGGTTGCCATGGAAACCATTTCATAATACAAAATGGGAGATAATTGTGTTAATTTCTTAGAAATCTTGTTAGTCACTCAAAACTGAAAACAGACTGAAAATTCCTTCTAGAACCAAATTTGGACTCAAAAATCCCATTTTATTTGGTTATTTATCAATAAAACAGATTTTTCATAACTATCACTATTCACTAGGGCATGCAATTCTTTTAGAGCTTATTTACCATTTTCAGTTATTGATATGAAATAAACTTTGAGAAGTGATTCCCACAAAACTACCAGGAACTTCTTAGCTCATGATATCTCATTTTAAAGGGTATGACACCAACTTTAAATAAGACTTCCTCCCGAAATGTGTGTTTTCCCTAGCCTTGTCACATATCATTACCGTTTTTCATTGCATAGATTTAAAGACATTTCCTGGTCAGAATAGTTTTTAAGGCTCCCAGAGGCCTCCAATTTAATGATCAAACATGGCCCTTTTTATCCCAGTACCGGTTCCTTTTAGGGAATTGGTTCAATTGTATGCAATGACGTCTTAAGGTCCAAATAACTGATGGGCCTTGTCAATCAGACAATTATTAAGGATGCTATTGCCTAAAAGAAGGTTGAAAGAAGAAGGGTGTCCTAATTCATATTTTAAAAATTGCCCACTATCCCTGCTACCTAAATCATTGATGATATATATTATATCCGATTTTTCTTCAAATTCTAAATTTTACTCAAATGTGTCCCCAACACTGTGAAAGTATAATATTTAAAGAATAGAGGTCAATTAAATGTCACCAATGGGTACTAATAGGTCACAAAGGGATTCAATGTCCCCCACCCAAGGTCTTTTATAGTGTATTTTCAATGGGGGAATTTAAGCATTCCAAAATGACCATAAATTGGGCAATAAAAGCGAATTAGAGCAAAATCGGAGGGAATTAGGGAGAATGGAACTGATAGTAAGTCAAATTTATTATTTGTGATCATTCTGACTCATTTTTAGAGAAACCCATTTTTTTGCCCCACACGTCGGATGTACTAACTTTAATGGGAAAAATCTTGAAATTATGACCAATACACTCAAAACGATATTTTTGATAGTGGTGCGGACAGATTTTAGCTTAATGACAACTTGGGACAGTTCCCCTGGATTTTTCATATTTCATTTGTGCCATACCACATTGTTATAGCTCAACCCATATACATACCACAAAACATGATATTGGTCTCATCCAAACCTTCTTGAAAAACACCCATTCTGGCTCCCTGCACAGCCATGGTGAGAACTGCCCCAGATAACAAGAAACGTTTGGTTAACGTTGATCAATGTTGACCTTTGGTTGATTGGACTAACGTTTTTTAAAATTTGTATTATTCTAACGTTGACTTAACGTTTTTGTGGACAACGTGATTCGAGAAACGTTGGTTTAATGTTAAAAAAGACTGTTTGCAAACTAAAGTTTTTTCAGATAACTCATACTGGACATTGCTCAACGTTTTTTGTGGACTCAAATCAAAGTTGATTTAACCAATTGGCTCAACGTTAGTTTAAAGTTTTTTTTAACTCCATTTTATCTCACCAGGTGGTAGTTTGGTATGTAATGGAAAGAAAAAATTAGCTGCACATCAGTATGTGTCTAAGATAAGCTATAATCGTGATACTATATGGTATCTTTATCAGTACTATGCACAACAATTAGTGTTTAAATATATCTAGGTTAAATATGTTGGTTAGATGATAATATAATGTGTTTATTGGGGTGTGCGATATGCTAAACACCAATTTTGTAGCTTAATGAGATATATAAATAGAAAATGTCCACATAGGTCTGTGAGTCAATACACTGCTTACTTATAAAGGAGTAAAACTATTTGTGTAAAGAGTACTTTATATGTAGCGTACATGTGCAGAAATGTACAGAAAAAAATAAAATAAAAGTATATATCATATACATTTTGTAGTAGTGCATGGACTCTTTTTGCAGTAGAATGTGTGTGTCAACTCAATGTTGGTCCACCCATAGTTCAATGTTAATTCCACGTTCATTCAACGTTGAGTTGAGTCCACAAAATGGAGTTAGGCTAAATGCATAAAAAACGTTATTTCACTTTCATGACGTTGAAAGAGCGTTAAAACAACTTCAACTTGTTACCTGGGTGGCCACAGGTAAATACCTATATTAGATTTGTTGCAGATTGTGCCGTGCATTTTAGGATAGTTTGCTGTATATTGTGTAACTACAGAAATAAATATTTATTTCATAGTTAGCGGTCAGATTTCCAAGGAATATGGAAGGATGGATACTACACCTTTCTGATCAGAAACAAACGGAAGACTGTAAATAATTGTTATCAGCAATTGAAAAGCTAATCCTTACACCCATGCATCGTTGACATCATCCCTTGTGCACTGTGGAAGGACTGTTTGCAGCAAAGGGAAGATCTTGTCGTCAATACCCTCTAGACCATATTCCGTTATCTGTGATAGTTCGTTGCGGAGGATTACTAATTGCCTCGTCGTGAAGCTGTTCAGTACTGGAAACCTTCTTCTTTGTTCCTCAACATGCTCTGTCCAATCCTCCAAGCAGTCCCTCATGAAGTCCCACACCTAGAAATACACCAGGTAGCAACGGATCGCAGTAGATGAACTCAATACGACTCTAATAAAAGGGCAACCCTTTTTAAGTTATTACTGCCTAAAGATAGCATTTCATTGGCTCTCCTCCCTAAATGATATACTGGTAGTGCTCATGTAATTCTGAAAGACAGGCACACTGTGTCTGTATGACTTTCTGTGTCACATTTTATATTGAAGCTAGAAATGTGACAATATACAAAAAGAGTGCACCGAGAAAAGGGAGTCCTGGTTGCCTTCAGAATGGCTCGCCGCTTATGGGGAGCCCAGGCTGCATAAGGGGGCCTAGGTGACCTTTATTCATAGACCTCCGGCTGACCTAAGGAATCGAGTCACCTGTAGGAGCCCCATAGCTCCTAGCTTACTTAAGGGAATCCAATAAGGACCAGTGATCCACGAGAGAGGCGGAATCATTCTAGAGACAACCTAGACTCCCTTTTGACGTGGCTTCCTTTTCCTGTGTTGATTACTCCTTTTTTCAAATAACCCATTCATTAGGTTTATGAAGGAGCCCTTCTATAACCATATGGTCACAACATATGTATTGACACACTTGTCAAGATGGTACCTCCCTATATCAAGTAAAAAACCGTCTTTCAGTCAATTTGCTTATTCCTCGGAACGAACTCCTAGTATGTATTAAACACATATGCCTTTCAAGTGTATAAGCTTAGCTGATTGCTGTGTCTTCCAACATCTTTTTTTGAAAATCCAAAACTGATCAATGAAATGGTACGAAATAAGAAAATACCTGGTTGATTTGTTCGAGCATTGTACCTTCTTCCCGAGGTCCTGCAAGGATTCCTGATGCCAGTCCAAAGTTTACGTACGCACTGACATTAGTCTCCTTATTGCAGTAGAAATCCGAAGTCCAATCCCCAAAAAGGATGTTACCATTGTCACACAGCTTGGAAAATGTTTCTGCTACTCCTCTCACAGTATTCAGAACCTAAGGATTTATAATATATCATGGACTTTACTTTTATTAACTAGGAACGTAGCATGGAGGAAAAGCTTTTACTTCAGAGTGTACACTGTCGCATCTGGTTAGAACGTCTGCTTCTTAAGATTACACACTCAACATTAGGCCTACTGTCATAGGAAAAGACCTGATATTATCATTATATTCCATATTTATATAGAATCAAATAATGTTCTGTATATTATATATGTTTTCCCCCAGTATTACACTACTTTTGCTTTAGTACAGCTGACGAAAGACTAGACACTGTGAAGGGGAGAAACAACATAAAGTTGAATGGTAGGAGATTCTGACGCCTACTTAACTGATATATATATATAATACTTAAAAGGTTGGTTATAAAAATGTACTCGAATAGTCAAACGATACATTTAGGTACAAGAAATTGGTTTGTGGTTTGATGAGGGAACTCCTAAAAAAATATTTTTTTAAGATGCTTTCTAGCAATCATTCCGCTCTCAAGTTTCCTCATTTAGTTATGAACAATGCATCAACTTCCAGTTCTTTACACGACTGTGCAACTTTATTTACTTCTTGTAGACGTCATTCTGATGTTATAATATAAAATATGGTCCACAAAAGACACACACGGTACTAGCTGGGAGAAAATAACTTTGTAATTGGATACATCTATCTATCCTCAAGCTCATTGGAGCGACATAGTCCTTATACCTAGGCCCCCGTGTTCACCGGTTTTTACTATGTTTAAACAACCCGGTACATGTCTTCTGATCTGTGATCTTGGTTCTCTCAGGAGCTACTTTCAATGGGTATACCATGGTAATACCACCCAGTGGGCACAGAACATTGAATCAACATTGATAAATGGTTGTCAAAATTGATTCAATGTTGATTCAACATTGATTCAACATTGAACAGAATTTTGTGCCCACTGGGCAGGTGGGTAATACCCATATAACTTGTTTTACAATTGTTGACAAATACTTACTTCAGAAAACTCCTGTACTGTTTTTCGGCTTTTACTGGTTTGTTCATTCTGTCCTGCTACCAGCATCAGCGTGCTCTGCAGGTTCTGAAGTTCTGAGTACGTGTACCTCTTCTCCTTACCATCCTTATCAGTCACTGAGGCGATGATCATCGTGTTCAGGTCCTATAAAAACACACATATATATATATGTTCAAATCACAATCATCATAAATCACTGATGAAGTGTGTAAATTTGTTTGGGGGGAGGAGATTCAATCTTACAAGTCGTACAAATATAAACTTCCACATCCATTGTCTTGGGCTCTTTGTGGACCAAGCAATAGACTCTTTTTCAACTTTTGGTGACATCTCAATATTATCTTTCTTAATCAGATCCTATTCCATATATTCAAGCAGTAATTGATCAAAGCCCTCACTATACCTATACATTGTATTAACTGATACAACAAGAAAATGTGGCTTTGACCACGGTCGGGTTTGCTATATTATAGATATGCCTAGGCCTAGGCCTATACAGCACAAAAAGACGTTTTCAAACTTTTATTTTTGAGAACGTTTTCGTAACCTACTAAAGGCCTACCTCATAGACCCAGGCCTACTAGGTAGGGGGCATACAACTCCGGGCAATTCTTTCCTGTCTTGACAAACAAAAGTCGAGATAATCCAATATTAACTCAGATTATCTGAGATAATACAGCACAACTTTTGAAACTTGCATCGTAAATGGCCCGTATCCCTGGGCGTCTGGTTGGCTGTAACCAGAGCAACGGTACCGTCGCCTAGATACACGTCCCTAAATACCTACGGCATGAGTGACTAGTCCGTGCCACTGTATACTGAACGCCCCCCTTAGCATACATTATGATTAATTGTAAGTAAGCTTGCATTTAAACTTGAAGCTTAAATCATCGTGAATGGCCACAGTAGCTCAGTAATGACATCTGGCTATGACGTCACCTGATTTGGGACACGTGAGTTAATGAAAATATGTTGCGGTGACACCACTGACGCCATTATAGCCTACGGCTAGGCTGAGGTATATAAATCGACATTTTACCATCACAATATAAACTACAAAAACATGATTAAGTTCCACTGTGCTTTTGCTAACAATACATGGAAAACGAAAATATTAATAGGGTTTCCCGACGCCGCCTAAAAGTAGTGTCTGGTCACTACGTTCCCGGGCCACTGGTGCGGCTGGCAAACCCGAAAAAAATTAAATACACAATTAGGGTCATTCCAGGGAAAATGCTACTCCTAATACTAGTTTTATCCACTCAGCCAAATATTACAAACTCAAAGATGCTATTCCCAAAGCTATAACCTAATCATAAATATTATAATCAGTTAGATAAGGTGCATTTTATTAGACTTACCATAGTGTTTTCGTGCAGGTTGCCCACTTTATATACCCCCATGGTGTTGATTTCTTCGACCTTGCTAAGCGCATCCCAGCCAACACCACTCTGCTTCTTGTACAGGTCCTTCAGCCAACCCATGTCTTCTTTTAGGCTCATCTGGTACGGAGCAAGACCATTGAAGATGTAAATGGTATAAAGACTGAGTTTTAAGGGCACAGATATCATATGTGAATGGCCTTGCATAGATGGCATTTGCAATTCTGTAAAAATATGAACATATCGCATACATGTAGGCATGCATGTATGAATCATCACCATTCATCACTTCCCACATATAATAATACATACCAACTGCTTGAGAACATTTTCATCTCTAGCTGGCTGCTCCCAAACCTCTTTGAATTTGTTGACAAGTTCGTGAAGTCCAGCATCTGGTGGCAGACCATAAATGAGTGGACTGAATACGCTGACAACCCTTAACAAACTTGATGCCTTACTCATCTCCAAGTCAGTGTGGCCTGCGGCAGTATAGAACTGCATGTCTAACAGTGTCTCGACTTCTTTAGGTGCTGAAATACAATAACATTTTAACGGATGAATCTCTGATGTATAGTCTCCGGGTCCGTATCTCTGACCTTCACTATATATACTTTTCTAGGAAATACACAACCACTTTCTTCACATGTTGACGTTGAGCCACAGTGATCTAAACATATTTTATCATCATGTTTATTTCATCTTGTAATCAGTTGTACTACCAGTATTGCTATGATATGTGAATCAGCTGTAGTTTCTGAGTATTTAGAGAATGAGACTTCTGTCGACACATACAGAAGCCCTTCATTTACGGGGGATAACTTTAGATATGCCACATTAGGTAGTTTTTTAAATTGTCATTACATACAATTTAGTTCCTTTTGCAGCCATGTCACAAGTGGATTGGCGGCACAATAAGCATCGAGCCAAGCCAGTTCCGTAGCACCAAGTGTGTTCAGTTCTGCCACGATGTTCTCTGTGTCACCATCTATTGACGCCAGTGTTGCCGACTCATCCTTAAAATCGTAGTAGAATTTTTACATTAGGCACAGACATGTAATAACCCAGACAAGTTGCTCATAGGGGTCACATATAAGATATACCTGGGCCATCCGGCCTTGTCTGAGTTCAGTCAATATTGCTGAAGAACCCTAGGGGCTGCTTGTAGCTATAGGCGGACTAGCTCATTACATTGCAAATAGTTGAAATCATTTCTACCCACCTTTCTCAACATTATAATTATACAATTGCTATGGTGGTGTTTCAATCGGCTCATCTAACACAGCAAAAAAGGCACCAGGTGGGGCACAGATGGACTGCCATCTGGGGTACAGATGTGACTTCCCATCTGGGGCCCACTACGATTTTGACCAAGGTGATAGCAGGGGCCCATATCAGCATATTTGATCAAACCTGGGGGGAAGTTATCTGTATCACAATGCTCTTTGTTTCTCTATTCATATGTATAATTGTGTAGACAATTTCACATAATATGAACGTACTGTAAAAACTAATTCAATTATTTTAAAGGAATTGTACATTAATGCCTCATCAAATCTCATGTACTCTCAATGATGATAGCTAGTGGTAAGCTCTGGAACAATACTTGCCCACCTAGCCCAGGGCTAGTCACGATTTCTAGCGAGAAAGTGTATACACAGCCAAACATTATTTCCAAGAAACTCCCACAAATAATAGAATGAAGCTAAAATGTTCTAGAATCAAGAAATAACCTCATATTGAGTTTTAGGTTTACCTTGTTTTAAGAAAGGGGAAGCTAAGGCAAAAGGTAACATGGGAGGAAAATGTAAAGTCGGTAGGTTGGATTTTTTTTTAAACATGAATGTACTACCCAACTTTTTTGAATCCCCTAAAATTCACCAAAAAAGGGTAAAAACTTAAACATTTCCTCGAAATTGTATAAAAAACGTAGGGTCGGACCTGTTTTGATAGGGTCAGTCGGGTGATCTGAAACAAAGCTTTTCTTATTTTTGGCCTTAGGACAAACATCTCATTTTTTTCTAGTACCTTTCTACAAACAAGTATTCAAGATAATTTTCTTTAGTAAATTTCTTTTTTTTGAACAAATTCGAACTTTTATTTGGTCTAGAATTATTACATTAACATTTGTGATTCCAGAGGTCATTTTACCTTTCTTAAAACTGGTCAGTTGTGCACCAGCCAAGATTATATTATTTTCCTGAGATAAGAAACATTAATTTCTTGATTAAACATTATTATGTCTTGAGAATTCTCTCACCTGAACCCATGTGTCCAAAGTGCCGATGACGCGAAAAACTATACAAGTATATTCTATTATGTCATGGTTATGGCCATGCTCAATGCCTTCATTTAATTGCTTCCATTGTTTGGGAATTCAATAGGTGTGGAATGTGAATGGGCTTTTTTGGGCTTCTTTTTATTTGAAATAATGCAAGGATTGGAACCAGTACTACCGTATACTACCGTATTACCGCATAAGCCGCGGCTAGTACACAAATCAGATCAGCAGCGTGGCTTATGGGATCAGCCCATGGTCAGGGTGTGGCTTATATGTAAGTTTTTGCCACTATGGCACAGTACTAGCTTCGAAACATTCAGATTGCCAGTGCGGCTTATAGAATTTGTTTTAACTTGGGGTGCGGCTTATAGGCGAGTTAGGCTTGTATGCAAGGTTTTACGGTAGTATTTGCCTTGTCAAATATCAAAATAACATTTTTTCTCTCTTTACTCTGTTTGTATTTTCATGGAGGGGGGGGGGGTCGAATCATCTATGATAATAGTCCCCTTTAGGTTCCATAGAGATCAAGTATACAGACTACTAAATAAAGATCTTTTTCTTAAATTAAGTAGATAAAGCTGACCTAACTGAAACGATGATGATAAACAACAACAATAGATAATTGATTGACCAATTTGGGTAGATTTAACCACCCCTTATTTATTAACGTAAAAAAAAAGAAAAAATACACAGGTGTGGATCCCTGTTAGTTGGTTATGGTCCAGTGAACAAGGAGACCTTGACCCTGACCTGGGGCATACAGAGCCAGCAGGCCAGGTAGGCTTAGTATAAACCTAAGTAATACATATAAACCAACTGTGACTAATCATACCGGTAGCATTATACTTATATAATTATGGGGTAATTATATACACAATAAAGCTGACCTAACTGAAACGATGATGATAAACAACAACAATAGATAATTGATTGACTAATATGGGTAGATTTAACCACCCAACACCCAAACACAAATAGGGTAAGGAAGTATCTAGAAACTGCTAGAAAGTCGACGACAGGTTTATCTTTGGAGACCTTCCTCTCCAGAGTGTCTGTCAGATACAATAACACAGCGAGGGACCTCCAGTCTCCCCTGGACTTGATCTCCACCAAGGTGAAACCAATAGAGAATAGGAAGGAGGCCCAACCTCTCCGCAGAGAATGACTGGAAATATCCTTGAGCCCAACACGAATGCTGAGACTTTTCAGTCGTGCGGAAAAGACACCGTAGGTCTGCGGTGTGCGACTATTGCCGGTCCCATACTGGAACAAACAGTCAGACGAATGAAGATGAAGACTTACTATGAGATGCTTCACATAGGTAGCTACACAAAATATCGAGTCTTGGGCATAGCTGAAGGGGATTTCCAATGATCTCTCCCAGTATTGTATAGTCTTGGTTCTGTTCAACCTCAGCAGGACACCCCAGGGTTTGAAGGTGACGTCAGACACCCGGATGGCCTGGTCACTCACCGTCACATGGGCCTTCCTCAACAGTCCTCTGAAGGCCAGAATGGCCGCAGTCCACAAAGACATGTCTAGCAACTTATACATCCTAGACAAATCCCTCGGAGACAAAGGCACAGCTTGTCTGACTGTATCACCCAACGATCTCCGCGCACCCGCCATGGTGCGAGACACGGAAAAGTCCTTGGTCGATACTGGGGCAAGGCCATGCAGCTTCTGCAGGTATACTACCACACTGATATACTGCGTGATGGAAGAATATTTGAACTTCCGGCACATATGCGTGATATAGAGGCACAAAGTTTTTGAGTCACATGGTATAGGCGCAGAACTAATAGAAGTGTTTCCACTGTGACTTCCCGGTGAGTTTTGTGGCGGATGCCAGCGCCATGTCCTGGAGGCGCACCAGCTCTACTTCTAGCCGGTGTTGGTCTGTAACAACACAGGGAGAACGGAGGATCAATTTGGGCTACACCTGGGTAGGACAACCTCGAAATGAAGTCGGCCACCACATTCTCCTTGGAGCGAAGGTAGCAACACACAATTCTAATATTAAACACAAAACACATCCAGAACAGCTCAAGCAGCAGAGACATTGCAATGACATTCTTGCTCCTGCCCGTTGCTAGCATACGGCAAACTTGAGTGTTGTCAGACCAGATCAAGATGGTATTGCTATTGAGCGCGCGACCCCACCTAGCCAAGGCCATCACCACTGGCCACACCTCCTGGACATTGATGTTCTCCAGAAGATTGTCAAACGTAGGTGGGGGGAAGTAGTGGTCCGGGAAGAAGGGGAGATCCTTAGCCCACTTCTCTAGCCAGACACCATACAACCAGTCCGAACCGAGACTAGAGCCAAAGCCCCGTGACGACAAGTCGCAGAATATCTCGGCCACTGGATTAGAGGGCTGGAGTATCTGGGCCTTGCCATTGAACACACTAGCGAATGACCTCCACCACTCCAGATCTGCCTTGAACGTGGGTGACAGTCTTGCTCTGTCGGTGGTTTCTGACAGGGAATTGGTCAGATTAATCACTCTCCCGGAGAAGGTCCTGCCCCCGTGCACCACTGTGGCACAATGTGCCAAGATGCCCGATAGCTGTTGGAGTTCCAACTTCGAAGCACTGGTCTTTGTCAAAAAACTCACTTATCGTTGAATACAAGTTGTCTAGCTTTTCCGCAGGGAGGCTCAACTCCATGTCTACACTGTTCACCTCCATTCCCAGACAAGTTAGGACCTGGGAAGGGCCTAGTACCTTCTCCCACTTGATGTCAAACCCGAGGCGCCTAAGCACCAGAATGAGCATGTTCATGTTGACCTCACAGTCTTGCTGGGACGAACTAAATACCGTAAAGTCATCAATGTAATTGGATATTCTGTCTACACCACGGCGGTTGAGACACTGCACCACAAAGTCACCTAGCTGAGTGAAGAGCCAAGGGGCTGAGGCTAAGCTGAATGATAGGCATCTGTCTACTAAGACTTCCGGGCCCTCGCCGAAGTCCCAACGCAGGCCCTGATATGTCACATGGTCAGGCAATATATTCACCAATTGGTATGCCTTGGCTAAATCCACGACCGCTAAATAGTCACTGGGCTGTAGCATGTCTGTGATATAGTCCAACCCTTTGTAAGAGAACTTCTGTCGAGCGGTAGACATGAAGTTGTTGATGCTAGCATGAAGTGGGTGCTTGCAGTCTGTAATAGGCCTAACGCCTCCATCTTTTTTCTTGATGGCTCCCATGCTGTGGATACACTGAGGTGCACCAACAGCCTTAGTAATCTTGCCTGCCTTCACCTCAGAAACCAGAAGTTCACTCATCATGACATTGAACTCACTACTGACAGTACTTCTATAATTGGATCGATCATAACCTGGGATATAGACATTATCTACAATATGGAACCCAGTATTTATACCCCTCAGTACAAAATCATCCTCAGCGCACATAGCATTCGGAAACAAGACATACTCAGCCGCTACTCTACAAGGCTTGAGTTGGGAAACTACAGGGCCTATCATGTGAACACAACTGCAGGTACCCAATACACAATCACTGAATACTTCCACTACACAATCCTCAATACACACACATGCTACCAGAATTCTCACCCCTAAGGGCAATGTACCATTTGGATTGACATTTACAGTAACAACCCTAGAGCTGTTTTGAACCTGCCCTAGGGCATCACAACTAGTCCTCCCAGTAGGGGTAACAAAGTCCTGTTTATCAACACTGTCATCAAAATGTAGGCCTAGGCCATGTGCACACATATCACTGAATGACACTAAGTCACATGGAGAGTCTGGTTTGCTGAACAATGCTTTGTCCCTAGGGACATCACTGAGTGCACACTTTGCTTGTGAACTGGCAACATATTCATGTTCGCCGGGTGAACACTTATGTTCGTTGGGTGAACTTATAGTACTGTAATCTTGAACAGCGCCCTGTAGAGAGCCTAGACATTCCACAGGATCAACATAATCATAACCAAGGTTAGTTTCATGGCCATTTTGAGCCTCAACCACCACAGGAGCGACAACCGCGACAAAGTTATTGACCACAGGCGACATTTCGTCCTGGTCCACGCTGTTTACAGCCAGATTAGCAGTAGACAGAGTACAATTTGGACGATTGCGACTTAACGTGGACACTGAGCAGTCCGAAACTTCACCCGCAGACATAACAGGACAAGGGCAAGCAATGACAGTGGTTTTTGCAGACTTACCGAGCACATTTTTGTCGGAATCGATGAATTTACACTCCAGCGAAGCGCTTTGATGATCCTCACCGTTCCCCTGCCGCCATTTTGAATAAGGCATACTGGGAGCCAGCGAGGATCAGGGCGCAACATTTCGACAATCTTTGTCGCTTTAAGGCGCTAAATAACCAGAATTCGCTGCGAACGACTCACATATACCCCTAGAAGTATCAATTGCGGACATATTGTCCAATATTTGGTCATTTGGGGAACAAAACGAAGTGTCTTTGAGCGGAATGCGGACCAGTGGCGCCCCCACCACCCCAGCGGCCAACGACGGAAGCTTTTGCTCCCGCGGCCGCGGAAGTCTTCGAGACAAAGAATGTGTGGAATGTGGAGGGCTACACTGGGGCTCTGCGCCCTGCTGGTCCTCTGTGTTTCTATGCTCCTCTCTTTGTACAGTCTGTTTACACTCACCAGCTGATGTACTCTGGGCTGCTGCTGGAGGTGCTGGGGCTGACTCTGGGAGGCTGCATGCTTCTGGGCCTGCTTCTTGATGTTGGGACAGTTGGGGGCCTTGTGGTCACCATATCTGCAGGAGTAGCAGACATGGGGCTTCTTGCAACTGGCCTCCTCACAAGACTTGAAGTTGCAGTACCAGCATGGAAAGCCATCTCCTCCTCCATCCCCTCCTCCTGACTTGGTGGCCCTCCTCCTGGCCCCCTTAGACTTCCCCGAGGAAGGCAGAGCCCTACTGCCCCCACCCCCGGTCTTGAGGGAGCCCAATCCAAGGAACTGGTTTATCAGTGGTTGGATGTCGTTAGCTAGCACTTGCATCCCATTGGTGGATGCCAGACTCCAGACCGCCGCATCATAGGCCAGGAGGTAGCTGAGGTCGTAGATGACCTCCGCGGACCGGTCCGATAAATACCGCATGTGGGACAACAGCTTAAGGGCATCCTCGGTGCCCTTCTCCACATGCCACTCCAGGAGACTGCACAGGCAGGAGTTGAGCTGCGCGAAGCTCCTGGGCTTATCCTGGCCATCTGGGAGATATCTGGTGATATCCATGTTGACCACACGCTTGACCCTCCTTTGTCGTCTGCGGTGACGCCTGGTACCGCTCGACTCAGATGACAGGGAGCTGTACGACATAGGGCGGCCAGGCACCGGGAGGCCAGGCATGGGACCCGGGCTCGGTTGTGGTCATTGGCTCTTGAACTCTCCCAGGCGTTTGAAACCAGTACTCACGGCACTGTTCAGCCCCTGGACAGAGGCTGACAACTTAGCTATGTCCTCTCTCACACTGGTTTACTCCTGTTGCTGGTCCTCCACCAAGTCCCTCAGCCCAGACACTGAGATGTCGTCCTCCTCAGACTCCTGGTAGTCTTCGTCGTCGTACTCATTGAGGCTGAATATAGAGCCATACTGGTCTCTGCCTAGGGCACCTGCAGACTGTGACACCTTTACAGTGTGCCTAGTGACTCTCCCTGTGGGTGTAGTATAGGCCTCCTGGCTACCACCTGCCTGATGGCCACCTGGTACAGGCTCCACTTTCTCCAGGCCTAGAGCTGCTAACTCCTCTTCAGTCATTGCTGACATAGCACAGGCCTTGCCAGTAGGTGGCTTGTGTCTATGCAGGCATGTTTTACAGGCCCTCAGACCTGACATAGTGGCTGCACAAGGTAAAACTCACAGAAAAAAATACACAGGTGTGGATCCCTGTTAGTTGGTTATGGTCCAGTGAACAAGGAGACCTTGACCCTGACCTGGGGCATACAGAGCCAGCAGGCCAGGTAGGCTTAGTATAAACCTAAGTAATACATATAAACCAACTGTGACTAATCATACCGGTAGCATTATACTTATATAATTATGGGGTAATTATATACACAATTAATTAATATTGATATATAATAACTAAAAGCAAAAATAATATGAGACAGCATTTGCTTGATAATAGCATTTAGATAAAGGGAAGGGATACTTGTCCGATTAGACAAGGTGAAATGACTTTGAATAAAAGTCTGTTTGCTTTAATTTCTCTTGTAGCTACAAAGCTACAATAGGAATAGTTATTAAAGCTGCATTTAATCTGATGAACCTCTTTCTGATGCCCTGGCATCACTCTTTTTGTTTCTAAGATATTGTCTTTCTTTTGAATTAAATAATCATAATCATACCCTCTTCCCAGGCCAGAACATCATTTTTGTTCGTTAACTCTAATAATACTTACTTAAGAAAAGGGTTTTCTAGAAAAAAGGTCTATTCCATAAGAAACCTTTTCCTATTTTGAGAAATATGTCAGAAAATATTATCTTGATTCCAGAAAAGTGTTGATTTAAGTTATTCTTTCTGGTTCTTACCCTCAGTATATTAAACTCAATCGCACTTTCAAGTAATATTTACTCATCCTACAGACAAACATGTTATAAGTTTATTTTACTTAAAACGAGAAATATTTTCTGAAAATTAGAAAACTATTTTTGGCTGTGTATACTAGAATACCACTTTGTATCATATTCTTTTGATTTAGTACCAAATGCTTAATTGACATACCATTTCTGTGACTCTTTCCAGCATGTCAAAGTCCCCTGTCAGCTGATTGCTGTAGGTTGCTTGAAGTCTAAGGATGCATCGAGATGCCCCCTCATAGTGCTGCAGTTTTATGAATGCTCTTATCTGCCTCAGCCTTTTATCAACCACATCATGTGTCCTACAAATCTTCAAAAGTTGGGTTTTCCACTCTCTGACATCAAGAGACCCAAAGAGAACTTTGACCCAATACAGCATGATTGACCCGTCGTCCATCTCAGTCCGAAGTTTTTCCCACCTATCTATGGACACAGCAATGATGTCCCTTGCGAATCCCTGGAGGCTCAGAGAAGTTATATCATAATCAGTGCGAAGACACATGTGGCGAAAGAAACAACCAAACATCTCATCATCTTTAAGATCCACTAAAGTGGGCAGGATAACCATGACTTGCTGAGGAAGGTTGAGTTGAGTGGAGTTGTCTGACCCTCTGGATACCAGGCCAGCCGTATCTTTCATCTGAGCCTTCCCCTGTTCCGTTTTGAGACATGCCAGACTTTCCACATCTGTAAATAGATTATGGAGGCATTGCTAAAACAAGATATTATAATAGTTGATAGGCTACTGTTCGAAAGCATATGAGACAGTCAGATTGATGGTATTGTCATCCAATACTATAAGACAGGGAACGACTTATAATCTAGATGTACCAGCCCCTATTGGGCCGGGATAGTGGGTAAAACCTACGTTAGCCTTCACACTGACAACAGCAGTAGACTCAAATGTGGGACTGCATGTATTTCATCGCTGGTCGATAAGTTTAGTCGTGTGGCGGGAGTGGGAGGGGGAGGAGAGTGCACGTCATATGCACGTTCCTTGTCGACCTTGGGGATGAAAAAAAATAGGTCTAAACAATTAACAGCCCACCCCCCAACCCCAACCCCTGTGAGGCCCCTTTCTTACAAACGGCCCCTATCTCACAAACATTTGCAAGATTGGGACCTTTTGTAAGATAGGGCCATGTCAGGCCCCTATCTCACAAAAAGTCCCTATCTCACAAAATCCCTATCTTACAGACAGAAATCCGAGCACTTTATCACCATCAAAGTAACATATGTGAACTGGAATACATTAAGCCCTCATAATCGTTTTTTCTTTAGTATGTCTATAAAATGTTTAATGAAATATTTGAAACATAATTAGTTCAGGTTAACAAGCATTATGAAATACTACCTTGTTAAGAGTTATTTATTCTAATTACATTTGTGTCCCACTGGGGTCTTCTCCCGTATGTTTAATGATGTATTAGAAACATGATTAATTTAGGTTAATGAGGGTTATGAAATACCACTCGGGTCTTCTCCCGTAGTATGGTTTATCAAATTACATTATGCTTTATGCTTGGATATGAAGACCCAAGAACTGTTTACAGTGTATCAAATAATTACTTTTTCCCCAAATAGATGTTCAATATAGGTGACATCCTTGTATTTACATGGCCACATGTAAACGTGAAGGGACAGAGAAAATAATTTCACCAACAATTCCCTGTTCTTAACAAATCACCACTTCCTCAGACAAACTGCATGTGTTCTGTGTCAATCTCATGTTAACAGGTGGCCTCTGGTTTTCAGTGGTATAGTCACTGTGTAAACTGTCAATAACAGAAATATTTTCCACTATTGACAGTTCGAACTGTCAATAGCGTTTTTGCTATGACATGGATTTGAAAGATAAGAAAAACCTTGATTTGCATTAAAAGATGACCTGATTATTTGATTATGCTGGCAATTCACTTTGAAATCAATGGCAAGTCTCACTTTGATAACTTTGTTGGTGAAGAAATTGTGATTTGGGGACTGCACAAAATTATTTGCAAGTTAGGAGCCTGGTCTATGCCCTATCTAACAAATGATTTTGTAAGATGGGGGCCTGATATGGTCCCTATCTAAGTAAAAGGATCTGTTTGTAAGTTAGGGGCCGTTTGTTAGATAGGGGCCTCACAATCCTCCCCCCCCCCCCCCCTCCCCACATAGGTCTACTCAGAGTCCCATGCCATATATTCCCGTAGCGAGCATAGCCTAGGCCTACCCAGATCAGCGTGGGAGGCTGCAAGACGATGCGGCGTCCCGATGCCCCAGATAGCACTTAGAGATATCCCCATAGAATTATGCCTTCAATCAACCTACACTTGGCTCCAGAGATATTGTCATTCGTTGGGAACCTCATTCTCCAGGAATATTGTCTCAGGGCCAGCCTCACTCAAACGATTATGCTGATCTATCTCAACAATTTGAAGTAGGCCTACTTTTTAATGTATTTACAGGGGAAGATTGTGGTTGAATACAAAAATGCCACCAACTTTCAGTTCATGTTCTAAAGGAGGGAGGTGCACAGGTGCTTGCCTTGGATGCTGGTTGCTGGCAGATTCAGCGTAGGAGCGTGATTATTGTTAATAATTATATTACTTTAAAGATTTGATGTTTATTTAGGGGCAATGTATCTCATCATCACTGGGTATTACAGAGTGGGTATTATCATACCATAGGTGCTGTAGTTGAGAGATGAGCGCGCAATAAGGCCAAAAAAAAAAAAAGGTGTGTTTCAGGCAACCCGACCCTAGTTTCAAAAAAGGGCCGACCCTAGCATTTTTTTCCGATTTGGAGAATTTTTTTTTTTTTTGCAAAATATTCATTTTTTTTTGGGAAATTTTGCCAATTTTTGGTCAGGATAAACAGATCACATGTCTAATTAACTGTCCAGCCTCAGGAAATTGCTTATCAACAAGAACGTCAAATAATTTCATGATATTCCTTATAAATCCTGCGTATGTCTATGATCATCAACACAAATAACACAAGTCAATACAATTAGTCTATATAAGGTTTGGCGTTTTATTGCATGTTGCATCACATGCACATACACAATCCAGCACAATAGCAATAAAATATATATAAAAAAAAATTCAGTCCCGGTACATGAAGGCTTCTGAGGTTCCTTTGTCCTTGCTCCGGTTGGCGCGAGTAATTAGTACACCAGTCCCAACCCAGGTGGCGACAGTACCTTGGGTTTATAGCCCCATAATGCGGGCATTAATGGAATCAATAAATCCTGCGTATGTCTATGATCATCAACACAAATAACACAAGTCAATACAATTAGTCTATATAAGGTTTGGCGTTTTATTGCATGTTGCATCACATGCACATACACAATCCAGCCAACCACGCCAAATCGAAGATAGACGGTGATGTTGATTAGTCCAAATCATACGCCTTACTGTTCTGAAATATGTCCAAGGCTATTTTCTTGTCCAGATCAATCTTAGAGTCCAGTGATCGTGTCAGATAAAAAAGGACACTCATGGACTTCCAATCTCCCAAGTTTTTAATGTCAATGAGAGAAATCCCATTCTCGGCCAACAAGCTGGCCCCACCTCTACGCATTGAATGAGATGACATCTTGACCAGGTCACACACATTGCACAGTTTTAGTAGTTTCTTACTATACCAGCTATAAGAACCTCTGATAAAGACCCCATCTACCATGAATCCTATCAATTGGGATGTAGTGGACGGGTGTACCACTCTACTCAGGAATAATAACAAAAATGCATAAATACAAAATATTGACCCGGTGATAGGGACAAAGGGGATGAACAGGACCCTTTCTTGGAATGATATTGTCTTGGTCCTGCGGACCGATACCCCCACTCCCCAAGACTCCCAGGATAGGTCACCCAATGTGACCCCCATTTCTAACTCAAGAATATTCGACTTTCGTAGCAACCCCCTGAACCCTAGTAGTATGGCTAACCAGAAGGCTAAATCCTCATCTCTAGACATATCTAAGGATTTAAATATAGCTACTAAATCCACCAAAGTAGCCGGTCTAGCCTGAAAGGTAGTATCTCCGAGGGTGCGCTTGACCCCTCTCAGTGTAATGACTAGTTCAAATTCCCTAGGATCCACATGAGGTAACCCAAACATGTCATGGAGGATCCATACAGCTCCCAGATATTGGTTGATAGACTTATACTTCAGTCTATCTGACAAATGAACTATATACAACAATATCATCTCCAAGGTGGCAGGGAGAGGATTATTATAATCAAATTCCTCACAGAAATCAAAATATGACCTCCATTGGGATGCTCTCGTGGATTTTGAATTTTCCGACATCCACCGCGCCTGCAGGACTCTCAGCTTCCTTTTTAGGGACTCACCTGGAAGCAACACAACCACTCATCAAATGAGGGAGGGAGTGAACCTAGACTCCTAGAGTCAGACATACGGGACAGATAATCTGCCACGGTATTTTCCTTAGTACTGATCCATTTCGACACAATTTGAATATTATATAAACAACACCTCCAAAATAACTCTCTGAGCCACCACATGGCCTTCACACTCCTAGACCTGCCTGTTCTTATCATCCACATTACCTGTGTGTTATCAGTCCACACGGTAATTTTTGAGTCCCTCCATTTTTCACCCCATCTCTCCACCGCTGCCAGAATTGGCCACAATTCCAAGAGATTGATATCATCAACTGGGTCATATTCCGAGGGCTCCTTTGACCAATGATGGTCAAGAAATTTTACACTATCTCCCACAACCTCCTCCACCCAGAACCCGGCTAACCAATCCCCATCCCACCTGGCCCCAAATCCTGACATGGACGAGTCTGTTTCTAGGTTGATTTTTGGATGAACACTGGTCTGGACCATCTTTGCCTTTCCGTTGAATATTTCCATAAAATTCTTCCACCATACTAGATCTTCCTTCATCCAACTTGGGATATGGACCAATTTTTCCCCTTCTGGGAGGTAGCGAATTAAATTGATAATTCGTCTAGAGAAGGTCCGACCCCCCCTTACCACCTGACTGGCGTGGGCCAAGTAACCAGCTAAGACTTGTAGTTCCTTCTTTTTGCAGCATGATTTTTCTTTAAACTCTTCCACTAAGGATAGAGTTTTTTGGACTTTGTCAAGCGGTAACCTAAGTTCCATAGCTACACTGTCCAGTTCAATACCTAGATACCTGACTATTTGACAAGCTGACACCACTTTTTTCCAGGCTATATGGAAGCCCAGGCTCCGCAGAATTTCTATCAACACCGCCTGATTTCTTCTGCATTCCTTTCTTGTTTCCCCTATGACCAAAAAGTCGTCCAGGTATCCGAAAACCCGGCCAATCCCCCTACGTTTTAGGCAACGGATCACAAATTCTGTCAACTTGGAAAAAATAAATGGAGCGCACTTCAGGCCAAATGATAGGGAACAGTCCATGAAGTATTCATCCTCTCCATCTAGCTTCCATGAGAAACCCTGTTTTAGTCTATCTCCCGGGAATATAGGGACGGATCTGTAGGCTGCACTGATATCCACTACAGAAAAGAAACAACCTGGGGTGATTTCTTCCACAATGTCGTCTACCTTAACATATTGAAACTTCTCACAAGTAGAAGTCATGTGATTATTGATGCTTTCACTGTCAGGGCCGAGCATACCCCTACTGCAATCAGTAATTGGTCTAATTGAACCATCCGGCTTGTAGATGGCCCCCAATGAGTGAACACAAGTAGGCCTACTATTGACTTTGCATACCTTCCCACACAACAACTCATGTCTAACCAGAGCATCCATTTTTTGTTTAGCCTTTCCTTTTGTGATTGAGTCATAATTTTCCCTACAATAGGATTGATCAAATTCTGGATCGACAATCCTAAACCCATCCTTGATACCTTTGAATATGAATTCAGCCTCAGGATCAACACCGCTGACGTGACCGAAACATTCATCAAAAAATACGCATGGATTTAATTGGACCTGCGCCCCTTTTAGCCTATGTCTGCCACAACATTTTTCCCCACAAGGGCGATCATATGAATTGCCATTGCAAACTACTGTAGTATTTACCTTTGGTAATGACACTGTCACTGGTGGGCGACAATCGGGGATTTCTCTCTCTACCTCGCTGCTTGACCAAACACGAACGTAATCCTCCAGAATTTCCTGCTCTGAATCCACCTCTATATCTTCACAATACACGCAATTGTCTATCCCGTGTGTAAAACATGAAATAAACGATAAATCCACACCAGAATCACAACTTTCCGAGTCTTCGCTACGAGCGGCGCCATTTTGAATGATGACGTCACTCTTCTCATCCCACCTCTCGTGCAACCTCTCGCGCCCTCCGTGAGCAGCGAGATTCAAAATGGCCGCGCCCATCAAGTGGGCGTGACTCGTATCACCGTCAACATTTTCAATCGGAATATGCGATTTATCATTACATAAGACCAAATTCTCGCCGACAGAACCCAGGTCAAGTTCCTCGGTCGAGATACCACCAGAAAAAATTGAAAAATGGGGATGCTCTGCCCCACAACCTTCAGGAACAGTGAATTTTGGGCGTCCCAACCTCCGACAGAGGCCACCCTCAATGCAACCAGACTGACCTGCCACGCCCCCTTCCTCGATTGGGTTTGTGGTACCAACTGTATGTGACTGCTCACCACTAACAACAACCTCCTGATGCCTTCCTACCATGATGCCTGCCTGGCTATTAACTAACACTCCCCCCCCTACCGCAGTTACGGGAAGAGCTGCCTTATCCTATTCTTTTTTCTTTTGGGTGCATGCCATAATGGTATGATTTCCCCTGCATTCCTGACAAACATGAGGAAATCTACAATCATGGGGAAATCTACACCCCGACTCTTTGTTAAAGTCGAAGCAGTAGTCGTTCCTTCTACCACTACCGTAGAAGGCATTGTAACCACTCTCGTGAAAATTATCACCATAACTACCCCCTGGCCTACCACCACCATAGGCCCTGCCTCTAAATCTGCCTCTACCTGCTCTGCCCCTACCTCTACCAGACTGTCTATACCCGTCTCTGATTTCTTTTGGGAGAACTCCTTCGGGGCCAATCCACCTAGTGAAAAGACGTTCATCCCCATAGCAGAATGTGTGGATACCAAACTCCTCCCCCCTTTCTCTCATGGCTACGTCGTAGTCTATGAGACATTTTTCCTCGTATATCCTAACCTTGTCTGTGAGGTACTTAACATGCTGAGCGTAACAATGGGCATCCTCTACTCTATGAATCATAAAACTCTCTACTAGACTCATGCTGGCTGATATAATATCATGGATATTGGGGCTTTTTGATCTATCACTGTGCATATGCGGAACAAGGTCAAAAGTAATCAACTCACGCTTAGCAGATTTTTCTGAGATGAAGACTAGTTGCTGGCCCTTGTCTCCTGGGACTCTCGTAACTCCCTGGATCGTCGATCTGGATGGGACTCCCCGCATCAAGTCAGCTGGAGTGAATCTCTGCCCCTTCAAGGGGTTGGTTTTCTCCTTCTTCTTCCCCAGTAACGCTTGTAGTAAGGCCAGAGTCCTCGAATCCTGGCCCTCGTCTTCACCGACGTCACCGTCGTCACCAGCGTCGTCACCGACGTCTTCTCCGACTCCCTGATCCCCTCCAGAGTTCCACTGAGAGTCCAAATATGCTGACATGCCTGAGTGGTCACGAACCTGACGAGATGCTGTATCTGCTGCTTGCCTCCGTGCCTGGGCCTCTGCCTGGCCTCTAGATGTGCCTGGCCTGGCCGTGCCCCCACTGATGTCGAGGCCCTGTACGAGACCCGTCAACATTTTCATTTGGGTTTCCATAAGCCTCCTAGATGCCTGCATTTCGGCCACTAAGACTCCCACAGTGCCATGGTCTAACTGTACCGGCTTCTGTGACTCTTCAGAATGACTCTTGCCTAAATACTCATCACAGTCATCAGCCATTTGCTGCAAGTCCAAAAACAGTCTCCAACCGTCACCCAATGCATCGTCAGCCTTGCATTTAACGGCCTTCTGCTTTGCTTCCATAACATATGAACATGGCTTTCCTCCTTTGGGCACATGAGACTCCCTGCATTCACTGCACTTCTGTAGCTTTTTATCCATGTTTACTGAGTACCGGTAACTTCTAATTCCACCATACACCGCACGGTACCATACCTAGCACGTCAATTCAGTCCCGGTACATGAAGGCTTCTGAGGTTCCTTTGTCCTTGCTCCGGTTGGCGCGAGTAATTAGTACACCAGTCCCAACCCAGGTGGCGACAGTACCTTGGGTTTATAGCCCCATAATGCGGGCATTAATGGAATCAGTTATAGTAAGAATCGATGAGTCGTCTTGATGACCCGCGAGTCGATATGGCAGTCGGCGACTCATTCAAGGTACCTCCAACATATGAAAAAAAATAAGAATAAAAAAAAAAATCCGACCTACCTACCCTAAATTTTTAGACCATGTTGCCTGAAACACACCTTTTTTTTTTTTGGCCTAAGAGGGGATACAACTTATGTTGGAAAAAAGTTTTAAAAAGGGGCAAACTCATAGCTCAAATCAACGTCCGTTCTGACATTTCCGGCGCCCCCTTCCCGCCATTGGACCTTCTTTGAAATAAAGAGTCAAACCATTAGTCCAATGATATGTTTAGAAATGCATGAAAGTACTAATGTTTAGAATATGATTGGCGGATTATTGAAACATATTTATTTGCTTATGTATAGAACTGTCCCTCACAGAGCAGCTGTATAATCGAGAGGTGCCGGATTGTTGAAGGCCGGATAAGGCTTGAGTGCCTGATATAGTTGGGAAAGTGACAGTTGCCAGTAGATGCAACTCTGCAAAAAGCAGACCCCTACCTCCAGTCACCAACTCTGTCTCCCTCTGTATAGATAAATGCTCCTACATTGTCAGCTGACAGGCCTCAACCCTCTTAACTGCATAGAGAACACTACTTCTAGCCAACACCATTGAGTCAGCCATGTACCTTGAGTCAACCACTTTGCCCTTTATGGTCCGGATGCCAAGTTACAGCCTTAAAAGCTGTTGAACTGATATTTACCCAATTTTCCTTCGCAGAACAGAGAGAGGTGCAGCTTTGTGTCACCTAACAATTCTGGGTATTTATTTCTTCCTCCCTGTAGCAGATGCTTAATCAACCTGGTATAGACCACCTTTTGCTGTCCATTGCAACCAATAGTGGGTGAATTCAAGGCCAACCCCCAACTTATGGCTTTCTGCTTAATGACTACATGTGTACATGGCTGGCATAATGTCCTTTGGTATGAAATGTTTATGAAACCCTTTTATATTTTAGACTGTTACGTTAACATAAAAAACAAATTGAAATTGTAAAAAATTCATGCGTGATTACGCAGTTTAGTAACCCACTGAATGTCCCAATATGCCCAGATGGTTGACTCAAGGTACCAAAGTGGTTGAATCATGGTACTGATGCTTGCAAATTTGATACTTTTTTCATTTAAAGCAAATAACGCCCCGATGTCCTACATTTGAAAGTGGGGACTTTTTTATAATACCTAGGATTTCAGAAAAAAAGCTGTGACCATCTTTTGGAGACCCATACTGGTTAACATCCCAGCAAATTGTGGTCATGTTGTGTGAGGGCTGGGACACCCCCTGTCCCAATGCGCTAGTTGAAATGAAATCTGGTCATGGTGGTTTATGACCCAGCCTGACCAGAGTGGACACACTGAGTCATGACCCAGCCTAACCAGGGTTGACACATCGGGCCATGACCCAAACTGACCATGGTGAACTCACTGGGTCATGACCGAGCCTGACCAAGGTTGACCCAGCTATTATGACTATAGCATTATTATGAAACCTTTTTTTCCAAATTCTTCCTAGGGGAGGGGGAGGGGGGTCATCAGCAATCTGGTGGATTGGGTGGGGGTGTGGAGCAATATATTTGTTTCATCATTTCCTTTTATCTAAAACATCATTTGAATTCTTCTCGGATCTCCAAGCATCCTCCTCCCAATTTACTACTGTCCAGCATGTCCCCAGTCTTCTCCCTGGCCTCTGGACGTCCTCTTGCCGTTGTACTACTGTCCAGCACTTTCCTACTCTTCTCACCGGCCTCTGTGCATACTCCTGCCGTTGTACTATGCAAAGATGGCGTCCCCCACGCTTGGATGGCGTCCCCCAAGCTGGGTGTATGGGGTGGGGGCTGGTGGGGGGGGGGGGGGGGGGAGGGATTAATGTACATTTGGATATAAGAATTAGGGGAGGGTCCAATGAGAGACTGTAAGTATGAGATAAGACTTTTATAATATTATAATTGAACTAGATAAAACAACTAGTTCTATTATGATCATATATATATATATATATATATATATACATATATATATATATATATATATATATATATATATATATATATATATATATATATATATATGGCTCAAACCTCTGACCTATGTTGTTTTGGCTATTTCTGGCCCTTTTCTGGCTTATAGCCCTACAGAATAACCAGTTTTGCACCAATTTTTTTTGGTATATGTGAGAAAACATCCCAACAATTCAGGATTTTTCTTTCTTTTTGTGTATTGGCCCAATATTATTAGTCTTTAGGCCCTCCAAAGGCCCAAAACCCCTTAAAAACGTCAAAAACCCTCGAAATGACATGTTTTACATGTCTCCCATGTCTACTAAGACAGTAACAGCCTATCCCTAATATCATTTTCTATTAGGCCTATGGTATAGTCAATTGATCCACAAGGATTTCATTAGTAGGTACCGTATTTTTTTCTCCACAGCCATTTAAGTGTATATTGTCAGCAAAATGTTCAAATGTCCTTTCATTTTGATACCACTATACAGTAAATAAACAAGATCCAAACAGTATCCCTTGTACCCAAGATCGTGAGGTAACTATTGTGTCTTTTGCCAGAAAAAAGAAATTTTGAAAAAAATCTAATATTCCGGCCTCCAAGACCAAATGTGTATTGTGATACTTATTTTGGTCCCGGAGTCACCCTCTTATTTTAGTCCCGGAGTCACTCGCCTTGCTGATAATATTAAAACCCACACAGAATCGTTAATATCCTTTATATTTTAGATATCTTTAGTGCCACTGCTTCCTATCCACCCCCTCTAATGCTCTAAACCAGAAATATGATGATTCCACTAATTTAAGCTACATTTATACAATAGTTTATTTTGGTCCCGGAGTCACCCGGGTGACTCCTAGACCAAAACAAGGTGAAATAGCTGCTTTTAAGGCCAGTACTGTGCCAAGTAGGTTCAACGAAGGATCCTAATGGTCCATATTTCCTAAAGTATATACCATCAGGATATTGTAGAGTGATTTTAACAATTAATTGAACCATTTTGAGTGAACTAGGGTAAAATGAGAGTATGTTGTTAAAATTTTAATATTTTTGATAAATCTTCAGTATCCATTCTTGGTATGCCTTAAGATATATGTTGTCCCAGTTTATAAACGAAGTTATTAGTTGCTGTTATGTACTTTAAGACATTATGTACATAATCACCTTATTTTGGTCTCGGAGTCACCCGAAAACGGACAATTGAGTTTGCCAGGCAATAAAAAATGAACCCCTAGGGTCAGGGATGTATCAAAAAGGGCTCCAAGGAGCCGCGATATATACCTTTCAATAATATGAACTTGTTTTAAATATATTAAGAACTTTCTGATTTGTCCTTCCTCTATCCTAAAACAACATAAGTCAGGAGTTTGAGCCATAATGTGTTATGCTGGGTCAGGGTGACAGGGGATGACCCAGGCCAACCCACTGTGTTATGACCCAACGCATGGATGACCCAAGCAGACAATATATGACCCCAGTTTGCTGGGATAGTACAGCATGGTTCCCAAAAAACATCACAGGTGGAATACAGGTCCAAGTGGCTGACTCATTACCCCAATTGATGTCCTCCCCAAATCTTTCTGTTCATGTGTATAATAAATGTTAATCATTCTAACCTTTAAAACATCTAATTTACTGCAACCGAGCCTCTCTCTGGGGAGGGACACACACTGTCCAGACAGTAAAATGTGTGACACCTCTCTGATCATTTCAAACATTCATGCATCTACTATCATGTGATCAATTATATTATTCGCTGTTCTTCTGCATAAAACATAACATAATGTACATTAATTCATTGTTAAAAGCGTGATAATAAAGTGTCCAATTTAAGCAGACATGTCCTCATTTATTACTATAAGGAGAGAGGGAACAGGTGGATGTTAATTTTTAGGGGATAACTTAGGTTTAAGTACAATAAAACCTTGCATAGAAGCGGCGGATAGTACGTGTGTCAGATTGCAGGTGTTGCTTATAGGATGCGATCGGCCCAGAGGCAGGGCTGCAGCTTGTACCAGAGCTTTTGCCACTATGGTACAGTACTGAGATAAGCATAATCAGCTTTGGATAAAGGATCGGGATAAAGTCTAATTGCCGCTTTTACTCAAGTTAGGCTTTTATGCATGGTTTTATTGTAGTGGAAATCACAAGAATTATGTGGTTATTTGCTAAAGGAAACGCAGTTATGACATTATATAGTGTATTTCAAGACTTACTTGTAAAACCAGCCTGGTGACAACGGGTTTGGAATGCAGTCAGCCCAGCTTTCAACCGCCCAAGATATTCCAATTGTCCACGTCTGCGACTAAGGACTGAGTTGAAATGTGTTTCATCTCTAATCACTGTAGTCCAGGCACTAGCTGCATTGATTACCTTTTTTAAATTGTCCTGGTTATCAAGTATGAACTGCATGTCATCATTGGTGATGATGGAATCACCAATCTGATCCAAGATCTGGGCGCTGGTCCTTTTCAGTTTGGACAAGCAAGTTGTGATAACCTTAGCTTTGCATCCACCTGCAATAATATTAAATGTATCATGACAAAGCAAGTGGGATAGGTTGTATTAGATGGTATATCATCAGGAGGCATTAATACACCATTTTCTAACAATGAAAAGTTTTATAAGTGGGATACATGAATAGAAGTGAATATTGCTTTGAGCCAGAATGGTGAAATCGTGAATCCACCGTTAATATACTTACAAAAGAGGTTTAAAAACAGATCCATGTGAGGCCAGGTCAGTAAATGTGTCATTTCATTACCCTTCGTCTCTTGAGCATTCCAGGAATCAAGGAAGATCTCAGAGAAGACAGCATATGTGCCTTTAGTGAAACAACTGCTCGTGAAGACTGATTCAGCTTTACCATTCTGCGTCACAGAAAAATTAGTGAGATTGATATAAATTCATGTGCAGAAGCTTGTAGGCCCTATTGTCCACTCACAAAAATACAAGGTAATTCATGAATTTAAGATCAGATTCTGGAAAAATATTATTGAATTGTTTGCACATATTCATGTGAGTGTAGGGGTTGTGAAAGTATCACGCGAACACAGGTTCTAAATTCGGTTTGAATGCAACAGGTTTTATTCAGTCTCACAATCACAGCCTCGAAGGTAACACTTAGGTTTGTTCAGTTCAATTGATAACCAACTCGAAGTGTACAGATAATATTATGTACAAAACAGGGATCCAAGAGATCCAACAGGAATAACGATGAGATAGGATACATGAGTATCCATCCTTAATAAAGATATGACTATAAATATGTGTTTTCTACTCTACTTTGCTTAACTATCAAGATCACAGCTTTGGTTTTGATGAGATATCAAAAATAACATGTTTTTTTGTGTTTTTTTTAATAACCGTAGGAAGGTAATATGCACTTTTAAGTGACTTCGGAAGGAAGATACAGACGTATTGGCTCGATAATGTCTTTATGGGCGAACCGTCCCTGGAAGGCGTTTCACCGTATGTTGATATAAAACCCAACATGCGGCTGCAAGATGCGGTCAAGATGCGGCAATTATACACCAAAAGTACTTTTTCTGTTTCAGTTGTTCCTCCGTATACCCTCCGTATCTTTTTTTTACAAAATATCAACATACGGCATCCAACATAAGGCCCTCTCAAGATATGGACATTGTCACCTGTCCCTTTTGGAAAAATATGCAAAAACCAGTCTACATTCCGGGAAACCCCTAGGGAATTCCCTCTGTGACGTCATAATATGTAGCAACATACGGAGGTAGGCTGGGGAGGGTATATATAGGGTCCGTATGTTGGGGGAAGATACAGGGGAGGGACAGGAGAGGTTTGGGAAGGGACAGGATAGGTCGGGGAAGAGATAGAAAAGGTCGGGAAAGGCACCTCTGTACTCTGATAGCTATTGTCTGTTTAAACACAAGGAGTCTGTGGGCAAAGTTTCAGCTCTGTAGGGCCATTATTTACCGAGTTACAGAAGAAAAGACATTTTTGGGTATAATTTTGTTGAAAATCATTTTTTCTAATCTATCTTTTTTTAATTATAAAGGTAGAAGTTGGACTTTACTTATCTAGTCATTAAAACAATATTAGAGACATTTTTTTTTACCTATATATGTGCACTTTAAAAAGGGAGAAGGGAGGTGGGGGACTGTACTAAGCTTACAGAATAATAGTTTAGGTCCACATGACCTCCAACAATTGGCTTGCGATCTCCATTCCCTTATATATATATATGAGAGGAGTTGAGGCCAGCTTGACTTAGCCTCTAGGTGGCAGCACCAACACAGGCCGGAATTTGCAGTCAATGGCTATACTAATGCTGCACATATGGGTGTAACGGTACGATGGCCTTTTTGGTCAGTAAAACATGGATCCACACAGGGGAGAAACCTCTCTTGTGATGCGTTTTCGCCAGCTCTGTACTCTGATAGCTATTATCTACCACCGTTTATGTATTAGATAGACTACACCTGGACATGGTTCTTTGACCATCAGCTCCTCACATTCAATACCAGCTCCTCACGTTCAACACCAGCTCCTCATGACCCCTACCATTTCCTCATGGCCCCTACCATTTCCTCGCGGCCCCTACCATTTCCTCACGACCCCTACCATTTCCTCACAACCCCTACCATTTCCTCACGACCCCTACCATTTCCTCACGACCCCTACCATTTCCTCACGACCCCTACCACTTCCTCACAACCCTTACCACTTCCTCATGTACACCACATCCAGTACCAACATACGGAGCAAAAATACCACATACGGCGCACAAAAGAGACATACGGCCCTAAAAACCAGAGTATATGTCCTGTTTTCAACATACAACCCCCCCTCCTACCCCTCCGTATATTTGGACCAAAATACGCCAAAGATACGTTTTTTTCTTGCTCCGTATGTTGAACAGAAACGCAATTATGGCCGTATGTACATACGGCCGGCCGTATCTGAATACGGCGGCCGTATCTTTGTCCGTAAGATGCGGACATGTTGAGCAGAAATGCAAAAATGAACAGAAACGCAAAAATCTGACATATGGACCCTCCGGATGATACGGTGAAACGCCTTCCTGGGGAGGTAATTATATGTCATAATGTATGAACCAAATACGTGAGACCAATGTTTTGTGTGAAGATTATATCCTTACATAACTTAAGAATGAACACAAAATGTTTTACCTGAGGTAACATAATACTATTCTTATTACTATGTAAGATAGATATGACTTCGAAATTCGGATACCAGTAATCATTTCCACATAAGAAAATTTTCTCTCAGATATGAAGGTAGGTACCAAATATTATTTACAGTATCAGTGTTTTGAATTATGAGGGTCCCTTTTAGGATTCAGGTAACATCTCATAGTAGACATATAATTTTCATTCAAACCTTTTGAAGTGTGAGAACTCATACCCACAGTCGGAGACATCGAAGATATTTACACCTGGTAATGTTATCAAACACATACTCCAACAACTAGTCACCATCATAGAATCATGATATCAATCATGGTCATCCTAACTCATAAATGCAATTATTTTCATAACACCATCGAAACATTCTTAACACATAGTCGAACATCTCAGAAGTCGTTAAGAATGTCCTGGATTTCATCCAGGGTACCGTCCCACTGGGTGAGGCCTACACCGAATACTTCACCGAAGTCTTCAGCTCTCGTTTAGTCTTTTGGAGTTCCTCTTTGAGCTCAGCAACCTTGGCAGGCTCGGGTTGGTCGTCTAGACGTTGCTGTTTGAAGATGGCAGTCAGATGCTCGACCTCCTTGCACTATATAGCCATCGCATAGTCCGCTGATGCCTTCCCTATGGTAGCAGCACACTGCCGCATAGCTGCCTGCTGTTCGAGTAGCCACTGTGTGAACAACCCAGTATGAGCAACAGGGTCAGGGGCGGTTACAGGTTCGAAGTAGTCCTTAGGTATGTGAAGGACTGGTCAGAGATGTTCACCGCTCTTCATCAGTTCATACCATACACCAGGGACCGGCCGAGGTCAGTGCATGTCAGTGCCCCCTGTCCGTACTTTGGAGCCACGATTGGTGCTTCCATTATCGTTGACTCCTAGGATCTCGGACAGGGTTCGGAACCAACATCCAGCAGAACATGCTCACAACTATAATAGTAGGGGAGAGAGGGGCACGTTGACCACCTGGGCCCATTGAACCACATGCTCTCTTTGCTATTCCTTTGGGATTTTTTCCAGCAGTTTGCCTACCATATTACCCCCATATATAGACAGTTCAGAGCAGCAACATCATATTTATTTTCGGATGGTGAGGCGAAGCTCAGACAACATGAAAGATTTAAGCCATTGAAAGTAAAAATGTGCACTGTTGTTACAAAACATTGTTGGCCTAAGATCTATATATAGGTCAAAAGTATATATCTGAATGCTTGTGTAGAACCTGATTTTAATCCTGAAGGTGTTATGTAATTTTGATTATATCAAACTTATCTATGATGGTCGGCATGGGGTACATTGAACCACAAAAATTGGGGCACCTTGAACCATGCTTAAAGTACTCAAATCTCTGTCTTGAAGGATTAGTTCCATTATTTACCACATATGCGCCTGTGCAATGCATAGAGGGACAAAGTATCACCACTTTTCACCAGGGGCAGACTTTTTAATGTCCCCTTGTCAGCTTGTAGGCAATAGATGAGATGATATTGCTCAATTCAAGCATAGGCTAACCCAACAAGTAGGTCTATGGGTTAAACCACCCATAGTTCATTAGAATTAAGCCCGCAGAAGGAAACACATTATTAATACACTGTGGTTATGCAAGTACGAGAGAATACATGTTTTGATAGTTGTGATAATAAATTATTCATAGCATATTCATAGTGTGATTATTCTCAGATGTATCATTTTTTAAGAAGCAAAACAGCCTGTTATATCATAAAAGAATATTATTAAAGATTCATACGGCACATGCAAATAGCAGCAACCCTTTGAAGATGGTTTACATTAGCCTAAAGGAACATTTGTAAGGCTCTAACCCAGTGACTAAACAAGAAGCTATAATTTTATGACTTGTATGCATTAAATATGTATTATTCATATTCAATCCTATGCAAAAGTAACAATAGCAAGTATTTCTACCTTAACTTTCAATAATAAATCCATATTGCTGATTGTTTTAACCATTCAAGATATGTGGTTCAAGGTGCCTCAGTGGGTGGGTCAACCTGCCCAGGCCATGGGGCACATTGAACCACCCAAAGATTTTATTTATTTTTTAATCTAAATAAATACAACAAATAGCCATACTTGTTTTGCCATGGGTCGTCATATAGCGCAATGATATATGGTACCTGCTAGATACAAAATCAAAGTTCAGATGACCTTGATAAAGTCAGGAAAAAATTAATGTGCATAAGTGGCTCAACGTGCCCCTCTCTCCCCTACAACTAACCTTGCCCCTACACAATTAACAACGTCTATAGGTTCCCCTATACTACAAAAATCTTTTAAAACTCCCTCAGAAATTTGCTTAAATAATTTGCTAACATATGAAAGTGACTTCGATGGGTGGTCCCATCCATAATTCTAGGGTTTTGGGCTTTTGAAAATAAATAATAATGCAAATGCGAACTAGATTTCATATTCTGAGTATTCTATGATGGGTAATATCATCAAAATCTGGATCTAAAATGTTTTCATTATATAACCTTGGTTGTTTTAAGCAGCATGATAGGCTCTATAGTATTATTGAGAAGATTCATCAGTAAATGATGCCAACGCACTAATTCATGTTAAAAATAGGAAATATTATCAGTTACGAATACATCAAATAAATATTAAACGTCCCATGATTTCCAATTCCACTAGAATTCGTCCAATTTTTGAATATGTAATGGGATACTCAAATGTATGTGTATTAGACCATGCAATATGGGCTCATTCTGATACATTTAAGCTGTATGCGCAGAGACCTGCGCAGTGGGTCCAGTTTCAAAAGGTAGCGATCCACCTTAATGAGCTCACAGCTAGACTGGATACCCAGTGTCTTTGACAAATTAGTAGGGCGATGTAATGTTAGGAGGGGTTGCTGCTATCTTCAAGGAATCCCAGCATTGCTTGTAAACCTTGTGGTAAATGTGATAATTGATAGTGTCTGTAAATGACAGTTAGGGTAGATGTTGTCTACATTATAATTGATATCACCGATGTGGCCCATAATGACCTCACAGTTGGGGGGCAAGCCAGGTCCACCCCATTAGGACATGATCTCATTTTCAATGAACAAATTTTCAGGTGAAAACTGATTCTATTAAAAGCCAAGAGACATGTCTTTTGTCTCTAGAGACATATTCCTTTCTTTTACAATAAGGATTTATCACCTCTGGAATTATAGTCAGAACCTAGAAATTAACAATCCTGTCACATGAACACTATCTTTGACCACAGATTGCAATAAAGACTAGGCCATGGCCATTATCATTGTTTGGTTAAAGATTCCTTCTTAAAACAGGGGGGTAGTGTATTTTTAATGTCTCTGGCCTTTTAATAAAAGGACTTTTTACCTGTAAATATCTTCTCATAAAAGGAGATTATGATCTAAAAGCCTGCGCCAGCAGGTCCAAGATTTAGTATAGAATAATGGATGATGGGGGGAGCCTGCAGATGATTTAAATTATGGACTGATGTCAGCATGTCTCAGTCTAGAAAAGGAAAACATTGATGGTAAATAGATACTCTGAGCCCTGGATTTAAAACTTTGAAGATAGATGAATACATATTTGACATGATCTTTAAAAAGGGACCTTAGTGCAGGTACACTAAAACCGCTATTCCAAATACATGTATAATAAACGAGACTTTGTTCCCTATGATACTGGTAATGTTATCAAGGTGGATCGCTACCTGTTGAAAACGAACCCACTGCGCAGGTCTCTGCGCATGCAGCTTAGAAGCATCAGAATGCGCTCATATTGCATAGTTTGATACATAAATGAGTTCTCCTTATCATATTCAGGCAAATTCAAGTAAAATTGAGCATATTATGGGACTTTTAAAATCTAATATAATTGTGACAGATGTTATTTCCTACTTTTGAGATGAATTAGTACACTGGCCTTATTTACCGATGAATCTTCTCAGAAATACTACAGAGCATATTAAGCTGCTTAAAACAACCAAGGTTATTTAATAAGGACCTTTAAGAGCAAGGTTTTGGTGATATTACTCATTAAACAATGCTCTGAATATGAAATGCAGTCCATTTTTGCCCGAAAACCTAAAAATATGCCCGGGACCCCCTATCAAAATCTATTTTATATGTTAGCAAATGAGCTGAACTATCCTTTGGAGGAGTTAAAAAAAATTCTGTAATTTTGAATACAATTTCTAGCCAATAAGACTACAAAATAATGACAATTTATTCCTACTCTTTCCCGAATCATCATATCTTTACCCAGAATGCTATGGTTTACAACTGTAAAATTATTTTTACTCTAAAGTCAAACATATAGGCGTGTCACATGTGAAGTTTTATACTGCTGTGCATAATGGTTGAAATGAAAAAAAAACACCAAAGTTTTCAAAAAATTTTCTTATCTTTAGAGATGAGTAAAAATACTTTGAATTTTCAAAATTCGATATTTCAAAAAGTAGCTCGGGGCCCCCCATTTTTCTTTTCATTTATCATATCAGTATTGCCTCTAGAAAAAAGATTAAGAAATTCTGTTAACTTTGATCAAAGGCAGCGACCCACCTTAAGTAAAGAACAAGGATGACACAGTTCCGATCAAGTGTACCAATGACTCAACCTCTGTAACGGTTGAGACACTCTTGAGAATCCGGGGATGAAGTCCCGGTCATAGGAACAGAACCCCAAGAAAGATCGAACATCTTTCTGACCCTTTGGAACCTCCCAGGTATCCACAGTCTCTAATTTGGCCAGATCTGCCTCCAATCCATTAGTGGAGATGATCCGCCCCAAATAGACCATGGACTTCCGGAAGAGTTCACATTTCTTTGGCTTCAATGTCAGCCCATTGGACTGAATTTTCTCCAACACCACCCCGAGGTTCAATGTGCACTCTTCAAATGTCTTTCCTAAGACGATGACATCATCCAAGTATACCAGGCACTTTCGCCACATCAGATCATTCAACAGAGTCTGCATCATGGCCTCAAAGGTCGCCAGGCCGTTGCACAACCTAAAAGGCATCAGTTCGAACTCATACAGTCCAAAATAGCTAGTAAAAGCTGTCTTCTCTTTATCCTCCTCCTTCATCCCAATCTGCCAGCATCCGGACTGCAAATCCAGGGTGCAGAACCATTGGTTCCCACCCAACAAGTCCAGAGTCTCATCAATTCGGGGGAGTGGATAGCCATTCAGGCCTCTGCTATCGATACAAAACTGAATAGACCCATCCTTCTTGGTAACCATCTGAACCGGACTGGACCAGGGGCTAGTGCTAGGCATGATCACCTTCTGATCCAACATGGTCTTCACTTGTTCCTCAACAACTCTTTTCTTACTCAACGGTAACCGTCAGTAAGGCATTTTGAATGGCTGTGCATCTCCGGTATCAATGGAATGTAGCACCTTGTCAGTTCGGCCCAAAGGCTCCCCTACCACTTGGCAGGCATCCTGATACCTCTCCTCCAGCCATCTTAGCGAACTGAGGTCCCCCGGATCCTGCAAATCAGTCTCCGAGATCATCTTCTGCAGTCCCTCATTCAGGATTTTGGGTGGGTGGTCCCCCTTCATGCTCACATGACCAGTAGGCATCACTGCCTCACTGGAGAACACTTCCCCGAACACTGTATCCTTTTTCAGATGCCTTGCCTCCAACCCGGGAGACCGGCACTACAGTCCAGGCACCATCACCTACCAAGGTGTCCATGCCCACTAGACCAATACTCCCAAAAATGGCCACATCTGGTTCCACTACTGCTTCTTCCTCTCTCCTAAGCCCCTTGCTTCGGACCAGCACGTCACACGTCTGTCCGGGAGGAATTTTCACAGTTCGGACTACCGTTGCCACTGTTGATACCTGTCGGAGCACACACTGCTCCGCAGTACGGTACGGATGCTCGATCCGGAACACCCCTGTACTAGAATTCAGGACCGTGTCATACAGTGCCGCAAAGTCCAACCCCAGTATACTGCAATGTCCGCAATAGTGGGAGAGGAGATACTTGACCCATCGGCCGAACAGGCGCTTACCTTCGTTTTGAAGTCATCGCAACTACTCAGCATAAGAGCATAAAAGTTTAAGTTGAGTGGCTAGCTCCAGTATCTACTAAAAACTCGCCCGCCCTACCGGCCACAGTAACAGACACATACCACCGTTTCCCCCCCAGGGGAGACAGGTTCACAGTGAAGCGTTTAAAGTCCTCCGGGGCAGCCAAATCCAACCCATGTTTCTTCAAATTGTCGAAACAAGGGTGATCCAGGGAAAGCTGGGTACTCCCTACACAGACGGTGTCCTCGATAGCCGTCACTTTCTCGTCTCCATCCGTAATGGGCCTCCCTGCCTGATTGCCTGGCAACTGTTGGACCGAGACGTCCATCAGGCCAGCTTCCAAACTCCTCAAGTTCGGAGCCACCCCTGACTTCTTTTCTGTCCTCAGAACTCCACTGGGCTCTACTTCTCTGGCATGTTGGCATACTTTATAGCTTAGGGTTGTCCACCCGCCTGTTCGGACCACCCCACCTAGTTTCTCTCCTTTCTGGGAACTCTCAGGCTAGGTGCTGTGCACTCGGCCACGAAATGACCAATCTCCAAGCACCTATAGCACTTGGCAGTCCTCTGATTGATCTTCCTCCCTGTAGGCTGACTAGCCCCCTGAATAGAAGTGGTCATCTTCTCAAACAATGCCGTAAAGAATACGGCATCCATCACTGGGGCCTTCTTCTCTGAAGGTTCATTTTACAGAGGTGGGTCCTGCAACCCCTCTGGCTTCTTACTCGCCAGGGTGGTTTGGAGGACCTTCCATTCCTCTTGAACTGTGCAGCAGACGCCGCTGCTTCCTCCTCACTTTCATCATCCTTGGACGGATCCGGGGATTGTTCGAGGATGGCAGACGCCCGTTTTGGCACACGGTCCCCAAGAAGCGACTCCTTGAGGGCATGGATCTCGATGGCCTTAAAAAGGTCATCTAAGGACATATCCGCCCTCCAGGTATCATACACTATGTGTTGTACCTCCGGATCTCTCAGTCCGGCTACGAACTGGGAGAACAGTTCCTTAGAAAATAAGGCATCATGAATCCCTGAAAACGGATGGACCTTCTTCCGGAGTCTCATTAAGACTAGACCGAACACTCTTGGAGCCTCGTTCTTGCCTTGCACTCTTTTCTTGAATGCTACCATAGGATCAGTATGAGCAGAACCTCCAAACAATATGGTGCATGTTTCCACCAGCTGTTTGAATGTTCCCCTGGGACGACAATCCTCCTTCCACTTTTCCAAGGCTATAAGGCCATCCCCCAAACGTAATCCTCTACAAATGTAAGGGATTGCTTTACTTTGGTCCCAACCACTAAGGTTGATATCTTCCACAGTGGCCCCGAGCCATTCCTCCCAGGAGTTTCTCTGCCAATACGGACTAGGCTCACTTGCGATCCGTCTTGTTGTGTTTGATGAACCTCTGATCTGGGAGGTAATAGACAAACATTTGGTGATGGCTGCCGAAGTGTCCTGTTCCACCTCTACATTGTGAAGACCTATCCTGGCAATAGCAGGGTTGGTATCATACAGCTCCTGCATTGCTGTACTCAAGATAGATCTCCTCAGAGTCTTTTTCGGACTGGTATGTCCGGCCGAACCCCCGGCGGCGGTTTTACCCTTAAGCCGATCTAAATGAGCCTGGTACGTACCATATGCTACTATCTCTTTGGTAGGATCAACCCCTTGATTGAACCACCAATTCTTCTCCATGTCAGTCATGTAATGACACTGTTGAGACAGAGCAAGCAAGAACTGATGCTCCGCCTTCTCTTTTTCTAGCAGTTTGGCTTGGTCCTGTGCCTCCAGCTCCTGTAAGGCTTGCTCTAATTTAGCGCTCGCAGCTTCCCCAGCAGCCCTCAGCCCTTCTGCTCGGGCTGTGAGTACTGCTGCTTTTTGCTCGGCCAATTGCTCGGCCATAGCTGCATTTTCTGCCATCCGCTTCCGTTGCTGTTCAAGGGCAGCTTCTTGTGCTCGAACCACTTCTCTCCTCTGATCTTCCAGGGTTTTCTGCTCCTGGAACATCTTCTCTGCCTGAGCAGCCTGCCACTCAGCGAACGTGCCCGGAGTATGGTAGCCCCGAGCTGCCTCCTCCTGAGCGGCTGCCATTTTCTGGCATTCTGCCTCCAACACTTCCTGCTGTGTAACCAGTTTTTCATGTTGGGCAGCTTGCCATGCCGACAACGGATCTTGAATTACTGACCCTCCATATCCCAAAGACTCTGGAGCCAAATCCCTCACGATTTGCCTAATGCCAGGTATCCCAACTTTCGGTGAGTATACACTGGCCATCCCGCGACCCTTAGCTTGGCCCAATCTTCTGGGTCTCCCCGGAGTTGACCCGAACAGAGTGCTCTCCATCGTTACCCCTCGACCACCAGGTAAGTTTGGGGTGTCTGAGAAGCTAATGTAATGACCAGCAGAGGTACTGTCATTGTCAGCGGATGCGTAAGAAGTACTGCAACAGTCCCCCTTCTTGTCTTGCATGCTTTGGCGAGCTTCCATCAAGAACTGCTGCATCGCAACTTTCTTGGTTTTTAGCAAGTCCACCTCAGTGGTGAGGCTACTCTTAGTCTCCTTCAAGCTATCACTTTCTCTGATTATCTCAATTCGAAGGCCTTCACTGTCGTTGGCCATCCGATCGCTGGCTTCACATATCTGGTTCAGATCCGTATTCGCACTTTCGAATTCGGACCTAACTATGCTCAAAGATTGCGTAAGCTTATTGTTCTCTTCTAACAGAGTCAACAATTGGGCATCCTTTTCCTTGATTTTGGAATTTCTGTGACATATCTCCCCTTTCAAAACTCGCAATTTGTCGCTCCACTCCATAGATCTATTCTGGATTGCAAGCAACTCTCGTTGGGCTAACTCGAGTCGTTGTTGGACTCTCATTTCTCTCCAATTGTCAAAATGCCCTTCCTCCATATTCACATCCATTCGGGGTGTGGGGGCTGCTTGTCTGGATTCGCCAATATTAAATGTTGACGGATTCATTTCCTTGAGTGAACGACTCAACATTTCGCTCGTTCTTCCCTTCGGAGATCTTTCATCTCTCACCGGAGTTGTTGCGAGCGCCCACGCCTCTCATTGGGGTCACTACCACTCCTTGGGCAGCTATTCCCTCTAATGATGAGGCATTAACCTTATCTGACCTCCGTACTCCTTCCAGAGCACGCAGTCAACAGCTTTGCACAGGCTAACCTGTGTTTTACTTAGAACTGGTCATGGCACCGGTGTAATAAACGAGACTTTGTTCCCTATTATACTGGTAATGTTATTGAGTAAAGAACAAGGTCGACACAGTTTGGATCAAGTGTACAGGTTGCGAATCTAAGGTTTATTCAAGAACCTAGATAGGCGTAGTTATTTCAGTGCGAACTCCCTATAAAAATTCGGAGCGGGTCAGTAGGCTCGTGGTCGATATGATCACAAGGGCCTCTGTCCAGATCGGATCCAGAGTGACCGACGAGTCCTATCGGATGCTGGCTATACACAGGCAACTAGCCTGCGTGCGCACACGCAGACCGGAAGCCTATAGCGACCTCTGTCCATACCCCAAACCTGGAACAGGTGCTGCCGCCTGTCGTCGAGCTGAAGGGTTTGGACAGAGTTCGCAACGCAGCATCCAAAAGAACCCGCCATATGATTAACCCTTAACCCTAGCCCCTACACATGTCACACACAAATAAAAGACCAAAAAAGAACCATTTGATTTGAAGTGTAGCTCCCTCCTTTTGGAAACATTTGCGTATCTACTCTCAAGCAAGGCCATGTATCATGTCTCATTAGGGGGTGCAGACCCTGACAAACTGTGGCCAATACCTCTTTCTGTACTGGGAATGGGCTGTAGGTAGACATTTCATATATCATCTGTCCAGGATAGGGTAGTGGTTAGCACTGTGGACTCGTGATACAGAGTATCTGAGTTCAATTCTTTTCCACGCAATTCATGGTAATCAAATTCATAAATAATGTGATTTTGGAAATTATCATTCACAATACTAACGAAAATTTAGAAACATATATTTAAAGGACATACACTTATTTGGCCAGGTAGGGATTTGAACTTGGGCTCCTAGCATTATGAGTCCAATATGCTAACTACTACCCTATCCTGGACAGATAATAAATGAAATGTCTACCTACAACCCATTCCCAGTACACTCACTCTGTTTGCACCCTAATCTCGGACACGAGATTTGGCTGAGCTGGTTCCTGCAGATCAAGAGAGAAAGAGAGAGGTACAAGCATTCAATGTGGCGCTAACAATGTTATGGGGTGAGTGATTTTCTTCCCTCTCAGGCCAGGTGGCAGCAGTTTTGAAGTACAGCTTACACCCCCAACCCTTTTACTCACGTAATCTACCCATAGACCGCCCCGTCACACTTATATAGCATTATAGAGCTCAGAACTTACTTCCAGGCTGCTCTGTATTGTAGTTTTTGCGCATTCACGTAGCAAAGACTGCAAGTTTTGGTTAACACCAGACAGTGTCACCATTCTTCCTAGTGCTTGGATTATTTCATGGGGATTAACCTGAAAATACCATAAGGGAAACAGTGTAATATATTCACCCAGAATCGGAGTGGTCTGAATGGGGCACAGTATTACAATTTCGGGTTCCCTAAAATGGTGCGTGAATATTTAATACATGCAGACTTGAACTTAAATAGAGAGGTAATTGCAGAGAGGTAAGTGATTGCAACCTGTGAAAGGACGTCCTGAAGATGATCCGTGAGGGTCTTTTCAAGATCCATGTCTAGGACAAATTTTGCATTCCACGTGTCATTCATCATCTGTAGACATCAATGGACAAGAGCAATGAAAGATTCACAAGGTTCTCATGACACTGTACAACAGTTTTTATTAAATTGAAAGGCAAACAGGACCAGACACATTTATTTTTATGTACATATTTTTACCAGGAAGGCATTTCACCGTATCATACGGAGGGTGCATATGTCCTATTTTTGCGTTTCTGTTCATTTTTGCGTTTCAGCTCAACATGTCCGCATTTAACGGAAAAAGATACGGCCGCCCTATGTACATATGGCCGGCTGTATGTACATACGGCCATAATTGCGTTTCTGTTCAACATACGGAGCACAGAAATTCTGTATCTTTGGCGTATTTGGAGGCAAAAATACGGAGGGGTAGGGGGTGGTGGTATGTCAAAAATGGCATAAAAAGGGATATATGTAGGGCAGTATGTTGTAAATAGGGTCCGTATGTTGGTAGCAAACGTGTGGACATAGTGCTGGACGTGAGGATATGGTAGTGGAAGTGAGGACATAGTGGTAGATGTGAGGAGATGGTGGTGGACGTGTGGACATGGTGGTGGATGTTTGGACATGGTGGTGGATGTGTGGACATGGTGGGGGACGTGTGGACATGGTGGGGGACGTGTGGACATGGTGGGGGACGTGTGGACATGGTGGGGGACGTGTGGACATGGTGGGGGACGTGTGGACATGGTGGTGGATGTGTGGACATGGTGGGGGACGTGTGGACATGGTGGGGGACGTGTGGACATGGTGGGGGACGTGTGGACATGTTGTTGGACATCAGGACATGGTGGTGAATGTACGCTATTGTCTACCACCGTTTATACAGGAGGAGTTTGTGGGCAAAGTTTCAGCTCTGTAGGGCCATTATTTACCGAGTTACAGAAGAAAAGACATTTTTGGGTATAATTTCGTTGAAAATCAATTTTTTTAATTTATCTTTTTTAAATTATAAAGGTAGAAGTTGGACTTTACTTATCTATTCATTTAAACAATCCTAGAGCCATTTTTTTACATATATATGTGCGCTTTATAAAGGGAGAAGGGAGGTTGGGGACTGTACTAGCTTACAGAATAATAGTTTAGGTCCACATGACCTCCCACAGTTGGCTTGCGATCTCCATTCCCTTATATATATATGAGAGGAGTTGAGGCCAGCATGACTCAGCCTCTAGGTGGCAGCACCAACACAGCCCGGAATTTGCAGTCAGTGGCCATACTAATGCTGCACATGCCGGTGTACGATGGCCTGTTTGGTCAATATATTTTGGCTGTCTAGATACATGGACTGTAGCCTGGTTTTGTAGCAGGTTAGTGCCACCTACCAATCCTCTTTCCATTCTATGGCCACCTCCCCGACCTCCCCTGTCCATACCCCGACCTCCCCAGTCCATATCCCGACCTCCCCAGTCCATATCCCGACCTCCCCAGTCCATATCCCGACCTCTCCAGTCCATACTCTGACCCCCCCATTCCACACCCCGACCTCCCCTGTCCATACCCCTTCCCAGTCTATACCCCGACCTCCCCAGTCCATACCCCAACCTCCCCTGTCCATACCCCGACCTCCCTAGTCCATACCCCGACCTCCCCAGTCCATACCCCGACCTCCCCTGTCTCTTTTTGGACAATCCCCAACATACGGACCCTATATACACCATCCCCAGGCTACCTCCGTATCTGTATACATATTATGACGTCACAGAGGGAATTCCCTAGGGGTTCCCCGGAATGTAGACTGGTTTTTGCACAATTTTCCAAAAGAGACAGGTGACAATGTCCGTATGTTGAGAGGGCCGTATGTTGGATGCCGTATGTTGTATTTTTTAAATAAAAGATACGGAGGGTATACGGAGGACCAACTGAAACAAAAAAAGTAGTTTAGATGTATTTTGTCCGCATCTTGTCCGCATCTTAAGGCCGCATGTTAGGTATAACATCAACATACGGTGAAACGCCTTCCTGCGGAATTTTGTTGTGTGATTTAAGATTTCGTTCATATTCGCTTGTTTTGTACCATAGTGGCATAAACTCGCATATGAGCCGCACCCTGAGCCTGGGCCGACCCTATAAGCCGCACCGCCGATCTAATTTGTGTACTAGCCGTGGCTTATACACGAGGTTTTATGGTACATATATATATACATATACATAAACATATATATGTATATATATATATATATATATATATATATATATACGTACATATATATAAACATATGTGTTTATGTATATATATATATATGTGATATTATGAAGGCTCAAACCGCTATTAATTGACCAAGAATATCATATGCGATTGCTCTGTTCCCGCGTACAAGCCGAGGACAAAGCACACAAACACCTGCTACCTAGTACCTACACCCACCACCAGTGGCGCTGCACCATCCTATTGTATATAATGGGTACACGCTACTAGCCAGTCAGAGAGAGCTGGGTAGGGTACTAGGTGCATACCATCGTAGACCTAATGTACAATAAACCCAAACTACACACCAAACCGCTGATTGTAGTGTTACTTACTTTCGTGCATATTAAATCTCAGATATTAGTCCAATGCTAATTGACGATGGCCCAATATGACATATGTATATATATGTATATATATATATATATATACATATATATATATAAAACAAGCGAATATGAACGAAATCTTAAATCGCACTATACATATGAGAGAAAAATGATAGGATGATAAAATGTTCGTCATATGTTCGTCATCCTACTTGTACATCTCATGTTTGTCATATGTCCGTCATATGTCCGTCATATGTCCGTCATATGTCCGTCATATGTCCGTCATATGTCCGTCATATGTCCGTCATTTGTCCGTCATATGTCCGTCATATGTTCGTCATATGTCCGTCATATGTTCGATATCTACGTCGGAACAAGGTCAAAATTAAGGTCAAAGATCACATTCTGGATTCAATGATTAACCTGTAAAGGTTACATACACTTGCTCCCCCTTCGCCTTGTTACCCTTCCTGGCACGTTCATCCTCTTGCCCATTTTTGGTACTATGAATGTACCTAACCCTGTCTACTTTTTCTTCTTTTCAGATTCCAGACGAGACCAGACGTCGGCCATTCCCATGTCATGCAGTGGATTGTCCGGCATCCGCCGACTGGAAGTGCTCCCCACTGGAACCGGAAGGACAGGGATCCGCTGCAGCCAGTATCCGCAAGATCTGCCGAGTGACAAGGCGCCCGTCGTCTTCAACACCTGGACGGCCTGGCAGTCTGCCAAGCATCTGGATGCCTTATCACCAGAACTACCTTCCCGCCCTGGCAATGGGAGGAGGTCCCCCTTTATCACCCGCACCACTCGTTCATGCTGGGTCTTCTCCACTTCCCTCTCCTGCTCAGACCACTTGGGAGATCTTCTCCGTGGCCGTCCACGGGCCCGTTCAAAGCCATTGCAGTTTCTGGCCCACCTTCTTACCCGGCAAGTGGTAGTACACGGTAGCCCCTATTGGAATCTCATCCCGCACTGCTTGGGCGTTGTAGTTTCTCGCCTGTCACTCCACTACTGAGCCGATGTTCTCCCAGGGCGTGGGCCACAGCCGTCTGCCTCTGCAGATTTGCCACTTAGCCCTCCACTCCCCCTCCTCTAGCCTCCTCTTGTTCTGGGTATAAGAGGGTCAGGGGGATGTTTGTTTTACAGCTCACCATCATCATGTTTGGCATCACACTGGTGCTCGAGTGCACCGAGACCCAGTTTGCCGCCCTCGTCATGCCCAGGTGGTCGTCCCAATCTTTATGATCGGAGGCCTCCACCGCAGACAAGAGGGACTCAATGGTATGGTTGGCGCGCTCAACCATGCCATCAGACCTGGGTTGAAGGCACAGGTCCGAGTTTGTTTCACCCCTAGCATTCGCACAACCTCCCAGAAGATTCCTATTGTATCTCATAACTGGTCAACCAGTGACTTCAGTGCGTATGGTGCGGCGACGACGTCTTCTGTGGTCGGAGTGATGCCGTCCTTGGCTCCAGCACAGCATCTTCCTTTTGGTCTTTCACCCATTCAGCTTGCACCTCCTCAGCCACCGTGGGGTCCATGGAGCCTTGCCACGTTATGGCGCGGACCATGTGGCCCGCGTCCTCCAGTTCCCCATCGCAGCGCCTGCACTGTCGACAGGGAATCTATGAGAGCCTGTCTGCATTGCCGTGCAACCGTCTGGGGCGGTGCTTGATGGAGTAGTCATTAGTCTCCAGAATCTGCAGACATTGCGAAACCTGACAGTCGGGTTCCTAGAATGCCATCACCCACTTTAAGGCTGCATGGTCTGTCCGGAGAGGACATTGTGCCCCAGGAGGTAGTGGCGGAATTTCTTCAGTCTAAAAAGCACTCCCAGCAGTTCCCTCCTGGTGACACAGTAGTTTCTCTCAGCTTTCCCCAACATGCGGCTGCCAAACAACAACACCACCTTGCGCCCCTCCTGCATCTGGGATAGGACCACCCCCCAGGCCAGTGTCAGAGGCGTCTGTGTCGAGTATGATCTGGCCCTCATCCTGGAGGTATCCCAGGATAGGGGCTGAGATGAGGAGACCGCGCAAGGTGTCGAAGGTGCACTCCAGGTCCAACCGGAAAACCCTGCCCTTTACTGAGAGGGGTGTGAGAGGCTTGGCCACCACCGCGAAATCCGGGACCAAAGAACGATAGTAGCTAGCTAGCCCGACAAAGCTGCGAGCCTCCATCAAGCTCTCCAGTATGGGTCAATCCCGGACTGATTGGATCTTCTGCGCTCACCACGTGGCCAAGGAATAGCACCGTCCGTCTGGTCAACTCAAGCCAGCCCAGCACCTCCCCAAATCAAGACAGGTGGCTGTCGAAATCACGGGAGAAGACAAGGATGTCGTCTAAGTACACCAAGCACGAGGTCCATTACAGACCTCGCATGGCTACCTCCATGAGACGTTTGAACATCCCGGGGGCATTACGCTGTCTTCCCGCGATCTTCTGAAACCCTGGCCATGGTCCATGGTCCATGGTGGTCCATGGTCCATGGTGCTAAACCAACGGGACCCTGCCAGGGTGTCCAGTGAATCATAGATTCGGGGGAGGGGGTAGGCATCCTTATTCGTTATGCTGTTGAGCCGGCAGTAATCAACACAGAACCCCATGGTGCCATCCTTCTTCCGAAACAGGACCACCAGGCAAGCCCAGGATCCCTCCAAGCCAACGAGAGCCCATCGGTGTTGGGGGGTAGCCGCAGCAGGGGGTTGTGTTCCTTGCTGGATCGATGCTGCACAGTGTTAACCCGGCTGGTGGCCCCCGGCAAAAGCATGAAAGCGAACCGATGTTTACGCACCAACCCAGCTAGCGCCCCTTTCCTGTCTTCTTCCACCCCCTTGGTAAGGGTGGCCACCAAGGCTTCTGTCTCCGCTGAGGTGGGTTGGGGCTGCGACATAGCCACGGGGCTGGTCTTCCCCTCCTCGGGGGTGGTGACGACTTCCAGGGAAGCCAGTGTCATGTTGCGGTAGATGACCACAGGGCTTTGTCCGGATTTGAAAATGCGGACCGGTGTGATCTCCTCCTGGGTGTCTACCAAGGAACGCCCGACCAGCATGCCAAGGTGTTCCTCCACCTCTCTTAGTCCCTCGATGAGACCGACATTGTCTCCTTCCTGATCTCCCACAAGGTAGCTCCCTAACACAGCTTCCTAGCCTGGACCGATCAACGCGGTCCTGCAGCTGATGACTCGGCACACCCGTAGCTCCTCCTCCTCCGGGCTAGGCCCATCAAAAGTCAGGATTCCTGCAGGAAGGTTTGTAAATTTTTGTCTTTCACCTAAAGAGGTTACTAGAAAAATATTTCCCCCCCTTGAGGATGAATACTATGGATAGTAAATATGGCTGAACCACACCAAAATGCCACATCAAAATTTTTTTTCCTCTTTAGGTGAAAGACAAAAATTTACAAACCTATGTGTTTTCTGAAGCGTTTTCTGAAGCGTGGTCGCAACAACAGCGTATATATACGCCTCGTCTCCAACACCATTCCTGCAGGAAGGTGGTGCCCAAGATTTGGTCCGTCGCGAGTTCTGCCAATTCGAACGGCACTCTCCATGAATTTGCTGATGGCCAGCAACACCTCCACCTTTCCATGTAGCTGCATGGGTCAGCCCCACCGAATGCACCGATGGGTACTATCTTAGTAGCTTTTTAAAATGTCATGTTTGTACCACAATGTCCACAAAACACACTTTTTCCACAGGAAGTCATCATAAAGTGTCCACAAAAAACACTTTGTTTTGATAGGTGCGAAATGTGAACGAAAATATTGCTTTGACTTTAAACAGCATAGTTACCACAACTCTTACTCTGTTTACAGACACGTTGTAATATAGTTTTGTGCCAAGCATGGACACGTGGTAATGGTGTCCGTGGGCAGAATGTGCTCTGGGGACATTTTGTGGTGGTTCTTGTGTGGACAAAGTGAGCTGTATAGTCACTTGTGGTGCTTTTGTGTGGACAAAGTGTGTTGCATCGACACTCTGAATTTGTAGATGGGGACTAAGTGTTCATCGTGGACACCTTGTGATAGTTTTGTGTGGACAAACCAATATTTGTGGACACATTGTGACATTGTAGTGTTGACACATTGAACTTTGTGGACACTTTGTTGCAGTTGGATGTGGACAATCTGTACGTGTGGACATTTTGTGATGGTTGTCTGGGGACAAAGTGTTATTTATGGACACAATGTGATATGGACACTATGTGATATATATATGTATATATATATATATATATATATATATATATATATATATATATATATATATATATATATATATATATATATATGTTTATATATGTATATATATATATATAAATATATATATATATATATATATATTTATTTATATATATATATGTATATATATATAAACATACATATATGCTGGTGGTGTCTGCATTATATTAGTCCAGACTCCATTAGGGCGGCGCTGGTAGCTGTAAAACGTGGCTATCCACATATCAATCTATTTTGAGGGAGTGTCGCCCTGAGGATACCCAGCAGCAGCCCAGCTAACAAAAAAAACGTTATTTTACGTCAAAATAACGTTTTATATTTCGCATAACGTTATGTCATACTAAAGAGCCTTAGAAAAACGTTGACATATAACGTTATATAACGTTATAAAATGGTGTATAACGTTATTTGTTTACTGGGAGGGTCAAAAAGATCGCCACCTTTATAGGCCATACATACCACAACAAAGGAATTAAAAGATTGCCACGTTTCACAGTTAACAGTGTCACTCTAGGGAATGCCCATTGCCTTTGTGGACAGTTTACATTCTAGATTTTCTATAGGTGTAATAACAATATGTACCACGATCGTTTTAGAAAGATATCCCTCGGGTGACGGTTTCAGGGCGGAGAGAATCCCAGTGTTGAAGACCTCTGTGAAATTCTTCCGAATACCTCTGTCATAGTCGGAGGCTTTTGTCATTTCGCTGGTGAAGTCAGCTAGTAGGATCTTCGTGTTCATTCTTTCATCATCCAGTTTCTTCATGAGTTCTGTGCATCGTCTAGAGGCTACCCTACAGTTGATTAACAGAATAATTTAAATGTTAGTTGAAGCATGAGAGTATGGGGGTATCCTCATTTAGAAGTAGAGAAGTTATAGCCTTGATGTGTAGGAAGCAGTTAGATTCATCTACAAGTCATAAGATTGTCAACCTGTTTGTGTGATATATGGGTATCTGCAGCAGAAAATCAGGACATTTCTCTTATATATTACCCTTCGTAATCACACAATCAATGGGACTTCTTGATCCCAGATTCCAAGTGTGACCCATGAAGTAGCTATGGCCAAACTCTCTGCAAACTACCGTGTATGTGCCATACATGTACACGCTTTTAGAACAGTTGACAAAGAGGTAGACAATTCCCTTTACCAAAATACAGTTTTAGATAGTCTGGGCCGGAAATGGCTACAAAAACCCATCCTGATTAATATCATATCACTAGAACTAGTAGTAGTAATAGTACCCTTATCAGTTAGTTAACGTTTAAGTGTCTTACATACCGGAGCTTTTCTGTCTTTGTCTTGCTGAATTGTGTATCATCCATTGTTGTTAGGGCTGACTTGAACTGTTTCCGTATCCGTTGCTATTGAAAGAAGAAAGACCCATATTAAATGTTTTATGCAAGACGGCAGTACCATTGGTTCAACCAAGAAACCTTGTATGTTGCCGTTCTATTTGAGTGATGTAAGGGGACCACGAATGGAGGAGAGCAGGCTTATTCATTTTGTATAATCTAGAATTTAAACTTATCCAATCTTAAGCGTAGCCCCAATGGAATCTGAAGTTCCCAGTAGTAAAGTGTGTATCGGGATGGGACTATAGCTCAGCTACTTGAATGGTCCAAACAACAAGAGACCAATCACAGGCCTCCATTGGGTCAGTTGACCCTCATTTGGGGTCACGTGACCGGAAGTGTCCTTATTTGGGCATGAGCGTAACCAATTACAGACCTCCATGGGGTCACGTGACCTCATTTGCATATTAGGCCATGCCCACTTGGAGGGTTCACGTGACTGGAAGGGACCTTATTTGGGCATGAGCGTAACCGGAAGCCACTGACTCTGCTAGGTGGGAATTAGCGGAGGCTCTCGACCAATCGGAGGCCGCCTCACAGTGTGACGGGTGGGGGTGTGGTGGGGGGGTCCCTAAAAGAAGGGGGGGGGGAGAGAGAGAAAAAAAAAACAGAGGCCTTTCGGCCTCTGGTACCACCGACTCCTTTACAAAAGATGGGTGGGTGGCCTATGCTGGTAGGTTAGTCATGAATAAGTCTGAACAGTTAATTTTTTTATTTTGATGAATTATACAATAGAGCGGACACATTCAACATGACTTTAACTAGAGAACTCGCCCAAAGGACGGGTTTTCTGAGATAAAGGTTTCCATTATTAACGTGACTTAAAATGATTAAAAAAATTAGTGTGGTGATGTATTGTTTAACTGGTTATGAAGGTCGTGTGACCACTAGTGAGATTTTTGAATCGATTAATCAGATAGACTCAGGTGGTGTCACCCAACCTGACCACTAGTGAGGTTTAAATGGATTTATCAGATGGGTTGGTAAAAAAAACAAATCAATGAAAAATCTCAAATAGAGACCCTAAAAAAAACAAAGAAATCCCTGCTGTTAGGGTGACTCGAAATGATGGGAAAAAACTTACAGGTGTACGAAATAATGCGGATCATTGCAGAGAGATAGACTTACAGGAAGGCAGGTCTCTCTGGTGATGTGGAAGTTTTTTTCCTCATTGTTAGCGTGACTTGAAATGATAGGGAAAAAATTGAATGAAGCGATCTAATGAGGGATGTGACTTTGAGGTGTCATGTGACCTTGACCTATACTAAACTAACACGGCTCTGGTATTCAGGGAGAGCTCCCTTTGGGCAGGAAATTTGAATGGAACCATCTGATAAGGGTTGTGACCTTGAGGGGTCATAAGACCTCGATGTATACTTAACTAACACGTTGCTTTTGCATGAAGACATAGCTGTGTTTATACTCTTGAATATAATAGCCTGCTTCGGAGGGTATCTCTAGTATAAAGGGTTTTTCCATTATTAGTAGGACTTGAAATGATAAAAAATATATACAGGTGTTGTCCGGTTTGGTTAGATCTGGCCCTTGCGGGGTCGAACCCCTACATGAGGTTGCAAATGTTCGCTACTTTAATCAATGCGGACGGCTCTTTAACCTCAACAGTTTCAGAGGGTATAAATCAACGCCAACTGTACATCATGTAGAAATCAGATTGAAAACTGTTTCTCCTGCAGTTGACGAGGTTGAATCGTTCACCTGTTTACCCCTTCTTGACGATTTCGCCCTGTCGAATCGACTGTGTACCTGACCTATACAGGTTGCGTCTGAGGTGCTATTACCACTACAGCCTGTATTAAAACTCCGTGGTGTTTAAACAGGACGGCCTCTTACATCCCCACAGTGTTGTTTAACAGACTCTATTGTTCATACAGTGTGTTTCAACAGGTCGTCCTGTTATAAGACCCCGCCGTGGTAAACACCCTGTGGTGTTTAAACAAGCCAAGACCACTCTCCCACCATTGTTGCAGTGATACGCTTCATGAAATATAATCTGAACTTTAAATAACTCAAGAATGCAATGCACTATATTTATGTTGCAACCATAGTCTGATAAAGGAGATTTCGATCTATATGCTCAATATGCATTTACTTTTAGCAAATTTGACAGGGAAAACGCAAATGAATGTATATGAATTTCACACTGAACCCATGACCCTATTGCACTACAGGCAGTGTTATCTGACTAAAACCGTGGTGTTTAAACAGGCCGGGGTGTTTATACACTATGTGGTTAAACACAGTGTAGTCTGCAACCTGCTATAGGCGTGCAGCCTCATTATATTTGTTATATATTCATTGTTTAGTTTCTTCTTTCTCCGGTAGATGGCTACACACAGCGAGTCAGTGTCGTTATAATTTGCGCCGTACTTCACGCTTTAACGACCTGATATTCCAATTTATCAACTTGTAACGCATGTCTGTCCGTGTAATCAGTGAGATAATCAACTAAGAATTTCAGATCAAGCAGAAAACCGGAAATTTCAGCAGTTACGCTATACTGAATAAATGTTGAAAATAGCGACACCTTTACTTTGGTTTTCACATAAGCTTTGCTGTCAACCTGTGGAATTTATTCAATGTATGTGATAGCAGTACCAGACACCGGAAGTAGTATAGTATGTATCGGAACGGGACTATAGTTAAGTACTGTTTATTACTCAATCGACCTGCAGCCAATCAGAGGCCTCCCTTTTGGCGGGAAATTCAAAAGCAGCCAATGAGAGGCCTCCCTTTTGGCGGGAAATTCAAATAGGTCACGTGACCGGAAGTGACCTACTTCCGGTCACGTGACCTTTGGGCGGGAAATTCAAATAGGTCACGTGACCGGAAGTGACCTACTTAAGAGGGTCACGTGACCACCATGTTGGCGGGAAATTCAAATAGGTCACGTGACTGGAAGTGACCTACTTAAGGGGGTCACGTGACTACTAGGTTGGCGCGAATTTCAAAATAAGTCACTTGAGATTTTTATGGATAAATAAATTTTAAAAAAGAAAAAAAGCAAGCTGAAAGCTTGCTAAAAAATAATTTAAAAATGTGGCTCTTTTTTTTAGGGGGGGAGGGGCACTCTGGGGGGCACTCTTTAAGATGCATGGGGGGGGGGAGGGGGGGAGGGGGGGAGGGGAAGGGTTTTTTAAGAGTGAGACTCGCTTCTCTGCCCTCTCTTTTAGAGGGCAGAGAGGCGAGTCTACTGGTTTGTCTACTTACAATGAAATGTATCATGATTGCGTTTATGATGATGTGCATCATGATGTGACTATCTTACAACTTTATAAGAAATAAGCAAGGTCTCTCTCCTATACATGGGCGTACTTACACTGACTATTTGTAAACTAATGAATGGGACTTCCTCGTTAAAATCAGTATCTACAACTCTTTCAATCTTAAGGCTTTTTTTTGAGTTTATTCTTTTGTTCAATTTTGGGCCCACCTCAAAAGAGGAATAGGCCCTCGCTTGCTCATCAGAGCCGGGGTGTAGCAGGCCCCTGCCCTGTCGGGTACGTTCTGAGATAGATCGCCCTCTGGTACGTTTTTGGTTACTTTGGAGCTCTCAGTCGACTGTCTTATCCACCTTAAAAAAACCAGACTTTCGGTGTCTCATGATAAAACTGGTGCCTTATACTAAGTGCTGGATTACTTTCTCATTTTTTTATTGTTCTATCCGATGCTTATTTAATTTTTGCACTGATAAAAACGGCTAGCTTGTACAAACACGCGGTCTATTTAAGCGTTAAGTGTAGAAAATGAACAGAACAGTGCACAGAAAATAGAGCTACCGACTACATTTCGCCCAGTCACTCAGCGGAGAACAAAAGAACTACTGACGTAGTGTACCCGCTATTCCGACAGTTGGCGCCACCGTTATACTTTTCCCGCGTGCGACATGAAGCCCTGGGGTGGGTACTGGCTGTTTGGTTGTAGGTACCGAAACATAAAAAACTACAGCCAGCCCATGTCATGGTGAGACAGCTCTCTTATTCCCCGCCGACCGTGTCTGAACATGTTTTCACCCTATAGCTGCTGCCGATGCTGCTACCGCTGCTGCCGATGCTGCTGATGTTAGTAGTCGCGTCGACAAAGAATCGTCATTTGTCACACTTAAGCCTCTAGTTAAATGCGCGACAGGTAGTAAGGCTACCAACGCAACGACCGGATCGCGCTCTTGCTTAAAGGTGCACCTCAACTCAGTGCGCCTTTAACACCCGTCCCAAATAGGTAAAGTTCCTGACGCAGCACAGCACCTCCCACCAGTAGCCAATCAGCGCGCCGAACGCCGGACACACCCCCACCGTGTGAGCCTCTAAGTAGGTCACACGAACCATACTAAGATGCCGACAGGACTAATTGGTCCGTCCGCGGTGGCTGCGAGAGATTGCGCGCCGTCTAAATTCACTGCCATGATTGGCAGAGGGGGGGGGGCTGATTACCCCTCGTCGGATGAATTGCGGCGGAACCACAATCAATTTTTCGCTGTTTTAGATAAAAAGAGATCCAGAGCTATCCGCTCGTCCAAGAATTATTTTTCTATCAGCCCGGGATCACCCCCAAATTCAGGCCTAAAGTCCAAAAACCCAAAAAAAATTTCCTATGGGATTTTAAGGTTGAAGCGTTTTTTGTGACCCCAAGGAGCAGCTCACGGGTTCGAACCCTGTAAACGCCTTGACACGCTTTCGTCGCTTAAGGCGCCTGTGGCTAGACGTCTTGACTAAAACTTAGTGAGGGTTCTAACCCGGAACGTCTATATTAGCCGCCTAATTTCTACTAGCCCCGAAAACGAGAGTATCACATCTATATAGGTCACCCATGTTAGCCTTGGTTTAAGTGCGTGCAGAACCGTGTATTGTGCATTTATGCAGCATACAGATATGGAGACATGCTGCTACAGTGTCAAATTGATCGACATTGTATGTAACTGGACATGAAGAAGGATATTTTTACTTAGTTTTCTAAAAAGAGGGTAGTTCTCGGTACTCCTCCAGCAGCAGTGGTAGGGGAGTCGGACAGGTACTTAACCCTATTTATAGGGGCGCTAAGGTAGGGAGTTTGATAAATTTTTGAAAAATGAGTTAAAAAATACATAGTGGTTCCATTAGTATAGATCTCTATGAGAGCTTTTCAGATCTGCTTAGATCCAGAAATATCATGGTGAATGCATCTGAACATATTTCCCATTTCTGTGATCTAGGCAGGAGAGGGGCACTTTCACAGCAGTAAGGGGTTCTGTAGCTCTGGCCCTAGGCACCCTTCTAACTCAGACAGAACAGGTTTACTTAAAATGGCTAGGGTCATTGTTGGGCAGAGGCACATACATCTGGATTTCACATACGTCTTCAAGAACACAATTACTAACATCCCCATGGTAACAAGTTTAACAACTCATATTTATTTATTACATTTTGACATGAAGAATGTCACCATAATATTGTAGGCTACAGAAAACAGAGACTCTTATCTTTCTCCACTAATGACTCCATTCATGTTGACTGCCATGATATTGTGATTAAAATGAGGGGTTTGTGTTTTTTTATAGCTCAAGAAATGAGGTCAGGAGGGCTATTTTTATGCAATGCACCAGTGGGGGTGCTATTAGGAAGGGTGCATATTTGATCACAGAAACGGGCAGACTACAGCGGCAGCGCTATTTTGAACTCTCTAGAGGCTAAGGGTTTGAGATGAACGTGTCCCATGTCGCATGTCGATTTTTAAGAAATGACCATGTCACATGACCCTAAGTGAAAAAAGTGTTGTCACTAGTGTCACTAAGGGGAAAAATGTAAGGGCACCGTAATTGATACAATCGGACTCTTGGGACCATAGACTACTAGGAATTTTTTTTTTTAAATTTGACCACCCGCAAGGCCGGAATTTGAAGGAAGAGTTGAGGCGCCTACTTATACAGTAATTGAGAATTTTTTATTCATGTCACATGTCGATTTTTAAGAATGGTCTAATGACACAGATAGCGCTAAACTTAAAGACCTACTCTCCACCCCCTTAGTCTTTCTATACTGAATCCGGGACTTGCCGGCGAGGCCGACAAAGGGCTGACCTAATGAGCTCACAGCTGGACTAGATACCCAATGTTTTGGATTGGAGAAATCAGCAGAGCAATAAAAGCGTGGTGAGGCTGGTGTTATTTTCAAGGGTGGCCCCTGTGAGTTGTAAAATTGGTGCTAAATGTGGTAACCAAGAGGATGCTAAGTTTATTGATATTGTCCGTTAATGATACTTAAGGTGGGTGTTGTCTAAAGTTTTAATTGATATTACCAATGTGGCCAATAATGACTTCACAGTTGGGGCCTTCGCCCGCAGGTCCCAGATTCAGGGTATTCTTTGTTTATTGTGTGGCCCCTAAAGAGGGGCCGACTAACTCCTTAGAGTTAGTTAGATGCTGCCGCTGTGCTATGCAACATCAGCGTAATTAATTACGCCTCATGTTGGGCAGCATGGATCACTTGATGGGTGATACCTCAAAGCACAAACACGGCAGAGCCGTGTGTGGCATGCGAGGACCAGTGGGTCAGGGGTGATCCGTTGCAGACAGAATACCGATCCGTGTGAGGTTCTGACTTTCTATAGCTTTTTATAAAGCTTTAGATATGGTGTGGTATTTTTCATCTCGCTATAGTTTAGTTGGTAGTTAAGGAAACTGCCTCATTTCTATCAGAAATACACAATATTGAATTGTTTTCATATTTTAATATATTAGAAGCGCGCTTTGTTGCCTATATAGCTCATTATGCGTTGAAATGCTCGCGAGCATCGTAGGAATGTACAAAACCTCTATTGTGGCGCTATCTGACGAAAGAGCGGGGAACTATACTAGCGCGTTCGTTATTCACATCTTTGACAGGGACTTGGTTGGCTGTTGGGCTGCTTTACGCCCTAATTAACAGCTGAGGTCATTTCAAGGGGGGTGATGGTGATCGAATCTATGGATGACTGAAGGTGGAAAGCACACCCCTACACTTTTACCGAGGCAATGGAGCTGCTCAAAGGGTGTGGCGAGCTAGACTGGAGGATGTAATAACTAGGCGGCAGAGGGGCCAAAAAGACAATCTCGTAGTAGTAAGTCTACTTGGATCTTGAGTAGCCGCCTTTGTGGTTATAATTACCTAGACTAGTTGGCTCTGCCAGCCTGGTCAAGTGAAAATTGGTAAGGAGACTATGAACTAAGCTAAGCTCGGATTTTAAAATGGTCTATAAAAGTATAATAAAACTATAGCGCACCCTCTTAGATTTGATGATAAGACACAGCCTACTAGGTATACGCATTTGTACAAGGGTATCATTGTGTATAAAATGCTCTTTTGGTACATCATCCCGACTCTACACGAGCACCATTTTCAACGACAGATAGTGCTGTAGTGAATTTCCCATCTCAAGGCGAGCCCCGCTAATTATGGAGACCCTGGAGTAGGATTAACATTATATCCCAATGTCTGTGGTGGTCATTTATGATATGCAGACTGCACCCTAGAGGTGATAGATCTGACCACAGGCTCGCAATATAGGGCTCCCCTCTGAGAGTATCAAGGTTTGCGTATAGTCTCCTGCTGTTTAAATCTGTTACCTCCCCCTTTGTCGGCCTCGCCAAAATCCTGGGAGATTCACTTTAAACTTAAGGCTTACTCTTTTTTATTCTTTGTTTATTGTGTGGCCCCTAAAGAGGGGCCGCGGTGTTGATTAATTACACCACATGTTAAGCAACATAAGATCAAACCTCCCTCAAAAGCGTCAAGGCTCAAAGTCCTGTTGGACGAGAACCCTGTGTGGCATTTCAAGACGAATGGTTGAGTGATCTGTTGCAGATGCCGTTCCGTGAGAAGTTCTGACTTTATATAGCTTTTATGTCGCTTTAGTTATGGTGTAGTATTTTCAATCTCGCTATAGTTTAGTTGATATTTCAAAGAATCTGCCTCATTCTATCAGAAATACACAACGTTGACATGTTTCTTATATTCAATATATGAGAAGTGTGCTTTGTTGCTTATTATAGGTCATTATGCGTTTAAAATGTTCGCGAGTATCGTGGAAATGTACAAAAACCCTATTGTGGCGCCATCTGACGAAAAGAGCGGAGAACTATACTAGAGCATGTAATCGCCAGACCAGCAGGCGGCAGCAGAGTGGTCAAAAGACAATCACGTAGTAGTAGGTCCACTTGGATGTTGAGTAGCCACCCTTGTGGTTGTAATTACCTAGACTAGTTGACTCTGCCGGCCTGGTCAAGTGAAATTAGTAAAGAGACCGCCCATTAACGTGCTCCACAGTCTTTAGACAGTTAAGCCTATAGTCAAGACCGGAGAATTTGGCGAGACGCCCCTCTGGGAGATCATAATCCTCAATGTTAGGTGTTAGCTCATTAACATCAGATACCATATTAACAACCCATTTAAAATGGTCATTTTAAGAGCAACTCACCCTATTCTGACAAAATCCTATTAGCAGGTAACCTCTGTATAATCCATACTGCAAACATCTGCTACTTCGAGCGTCTGCCTCGTGACTGATAGTGTACAACAAGACGAAGTGGGCAGAGATAAAAAAAATTGAGGCTCTTTATATAGCCGAGAGAGCGGCTAATCTGGATGGTCTAAGCTTGTTTTCACCTAGAGCCCCACCCTCTTCCAGAGAGGAATCAAATCGCTTTTCACCTGAACCCTTCCACCCTTAATCCATCAGCATGAAAAGAGAATTAACGAGTGTAACGTGCGCTACATGTATATGGGATTATAGCTGGTGAAGAGATAAAGCCGGGTCACCACCTGCGTATACAAAGACTACAGGGGGTGATTAACGACAGGTGTGACGCGCCAGCCCGTGGACGGATTATCTTTTAAGCTGACGCTTATTCAACTAGCCAGCCGACGTCCCGCGCCACTCACTGCGGCAAGAGGAGGTGCTTTTGTTTTACACTTGAGCCGCTTACCACATCGTCTCTACCTCACAGACAGACACATGCCCCCTGTAGCTTTTTTTTGTATACACACTCTAATCTCATAACCTCCTGATCCGTTATACAGGTAACGGGTATTCTCTTTTAAATAGCTGCCAGTCAGCCTGCGGCAGCTGAAAACGACGGTAAGTAGCTTAGCTCTAGAAGCAAGAAGACGTATATAAGGAGGCTGACACGTGTATAGGCGCCTTATAAGTCGGCAAGGGGTAAATACTAGTGAAAAAGGAAGGCAGGTGTGCAGGTAGCTTTCTAACAGACACGTGTGTGCACTAAGCTGCTTAAGTCTAAACCCACCTGCAGTAGTCAAGTAGCATGTGAAAACTTACTTAACAGATCACTTAATTGAGTAGAGACTCTGTACTGAGAGAGTCTTTTCAGCCGTTTAAGAGGATTATCTAGGACAGGGTACATAAGGAGTGAAACGCCGCTCTCACTCATCACACTTTCTCGACCCGCCCTTCATCATCGTAGCATCGTCCACTCCACGCTCGCTCAGCATGTTATGAGGGTTATTTCTACCTTTACAGCTTCTTTTCTTATCGAAGTGTCGACGCTACAGAGCATCGAAACTCTCCAAATGAGTCCAAGAAAGAAAAAGCAACTCCCACTAGAAGCAAGAAGAGAAACAGTGCCCTATGATGCATGTGAGGTAAAGAAACATTGGAAGGACGTCACCAAGGAGCAATGGATAGAAGCATGCTTCAACTTCATCGGAACGGAAGTAGTTTCATTTGGACAGAGGGAGAAAATTTTGTTAGAGCTATTTTTCTTAGCTCCGTATAGTTGGCCTGACTGTAGTGGTGAAATTCCTTCAGGTTTTTCAGGGTTCGGCATACAAGTTATCTGGTCTTTGAAGGAGCTTCGATATATGCAACGCACTCACGAGGAGATTGTTCAGAAAATGACGGAATTCGAAACAGGAGAAGACACAATATGGTGCGAGGAGACGACATATGCGGACGATGATCTGGAGTACATCATTTGTAGCCCGTTGGAACATTATGTTAAAGACTTTGAGGACATGCTAGACAGCACTGCGATGACCCCGAAAGAGAGATCCCTTACTGCACAGAAGGAGGCCAAAGCTGTGTTGGAAAAGCTCAAGTTTGGTCAAGGATTCACTCTTCAAAGCAGCTGTGTGAGTGTGATAAAAAGTCTTGTGTTGAAACATCCGGACATGAAGTTTTCGCGTGCTGTTGACACACTTCCTTTGCCTGAACTGATGATGAACATGATCGACCCCATCGTACCAACATGTTTCGACTCTGCCAATTGCCCCATGTATAAAATGGTTTCAAGTTTTGCCTGTGGCCGATGGCTAAACGATCCACTGAAGTCAGAAAACCTCCTTGATTTAGTCGACTGACTAAATGTATTTTCTCATACTAGTATTAGTAGCATTAGTAATAGCAGCTACTCAGTCTCGTGCAGCACAAGCAGCAGCATCTGTCAGCAGCATCCGTGACATCGTCAGCAGCAGCAGCACGAGCAGCACAAGCAGCAGCTGCTGCAGCAGCTGCACAAGCAGCACAAGCAGCAGCATCTGTCAGCAGCATCCGTGACATCGTCAGCAGCAGCAGCAGCAGCAGCAGCTGCACGAGTAGCACAAGCAGCAGCATCTGTCAACAGCATCCGTGACATAGTCAGCAACTGCAGCAGCTGCACGAGCAGCACAAGCAGCAGCAGCTGTCAGCAGCTGCAGCAGCTGCACGAGCAGCACAAGCAGCAGCACCGACAGCAGCAGCAACAGCAAATCAGCAGCAGCAACAGCAGCAGCAGCAGCAGCAGCAGCAGCAGCAGCAGCAGCAGCGGCAGTGTGGACCGCTAAATTCGAGATGGTGACATACCTGTTTCTTAGAATCGACATTCGACATGAGGCCTAGTGACATTTGACATGAAGCTTGAAAAACATAGTGACAGGTGACATGAGCAATTCTTAAAATCGACATGAGATATGAGCATAATGAAGCGACATCGACATGCGCCATGGCTATTTTTTTATTTTTTTTGAAGACAACCACCATAGTCTCCTTATCCAGACCTCCACTAGTAGTGCTCTATAAGCGCAAGCTTTGCCTTAAGAGAGCTGTGGCTGTGAACCCTCTCCTCCCTCCGTACACACAGGTAAATATCAGAGTCAGCCAATGTCGCCAATACTACTCTCATACAAGAGTCAGGCGCTGCTGGACTATAATAGATGGGTCAAGGACTGTTCTACTGAGGGTCAGGCTAGGCCGGACATTCAATAACGGGCTGGACTTTAGCAAATTTGCTTGAAAGTCTAGCCAGCAAGAGATGCACATCATCATAAACGCAATCATGATACATTTCATTGTAAGTAGACGAACCAGTAGACTCGCCTCTCTGCCCTCGAAAAGAGAGGGCAGAGAAGCGAGTCTCACTCTTAAAAAACCCTTCCCCTCCCCCCCTCCCCCCCTCCCCCCCCATGCATCTTAAAGATTGCCCCCCAGAGTGCCCCCCCCCCTAAAAAAAAGAGCCACATTTTTAAATTATTTTTTAGCAAGCTTTCAGCTTGCTTTTTTTCTTTTTTAAAATTTATTTATCCATAAAAATCTCAAGTGACTTATTTTGAAATTCGCGCCAACCTAGTAGTCACGTGACCCCCTTAAGTAGGTCACTTCCAGTCACGTGACCTATTTGAATTTCACGCCAACATGGTGGTCACGTGACCCTCTTAAGTAGGTCACTTCCGGTCACGTGACCTATTTGAATTTCCCGCCCAAAGGTCACGTGACCGGAAGTAGGTCACTTCCGGTCACGTGACCTATTTGAATTTCCCGCCAAAAGGGAGGCCTCTCATTGGCTGCTTTTGAATTTCCCGCCAAAAGGGAGGCCTCTGATTGGCTGCAGGTCGATTGAGTAATAAACAGTACTTAACTATAGTCCCGTTCCGATACATACTATACTACTACCGGAGCAAAGCCATTCCTTTCTTGAGGAGTGGCTGGCCTCCTCTCTTTTTTGGGGGGAGTGGGGCCTGGTCTCCATCTGCCTATTTTTTGGGGGGGGGCCAAAATATGAATAAAAGTTACTTTTGGAACCTATATCTATGCATGGATGCTTGCTTTATAGTGTATGACTTACTCTTACACAATTGCAATAATGCATGCATGCATGCATAACAGTATATTACGCCCTCTGTCCTTGTATTCAAAAGAATACTAGTACACAAAAGTCTTCCTACAAGACGACTATTTGACAACAGCACTCCCTCCACAGTAGCATCATGCGCCTGTTCAAACGCCTCACATACACTTATAAGATGAAGTGATCAAAACCCGTCAAAAGATCGTCTTATAAGAAGAGTTTAATGTCTTTAAAGTGTCCATAAATAACCTCAAATGTCACTGTCCATCTGAGGGTATGTGTCCGACTCAGTGTGAATCTACTCTATACTATGTCTCACATAACTGCAATTCTATTCAGCGTGAATGGTTATCATGTACAGTGTTAACACAACATGTGATGTCGCATCACCGATTTGATTTGGCACAGCTACATCAGTCTAAAGACAATTAAAACTATCATTTGGACTTGGAAGAAGGGAAATGTTGGCCATTAACGGTTGATTTATAATTGTCACGTTAAGGAACGCCGTGGAAGAAAAGGCGAGGGTGGAGGCTGTAGGAAAAGGGAATTGTCTTATCTCATAGATAAGTGTTTTCTTAAAATAGCGCTGACTGTGCATGGGAAAGGTACCATCTCATTCTTTTTCCCACATCCCCTGAACAGCTGTCATGTCCGGGGTCTGCACGGCTTTAGATAAGGGTATGGTTGGCCTACCGGCTCATTAGCTTATTGAGATGGAGTCAATGAAGCAAGTCGCCTACTTGTTGCCAGCATGTCATTGGTGTTTACCATCGGGAGTTATACTGATTGTGTGGGCACGGGTCGTCTGGTCAGACGGGTGAGCTCAGATAGTGCCTAAGGACTTTATGAACCGATTGGGAGAAAAGGAAGAAGCAATAGAAGAGGGGCAAAAAGTGTCTTACGTGTAGCGGTTTGTAACTGAGCTGCCCAGAGGTCACCACTATCTCTACTTTTGATTATAATGATAAAAGTCCTATATATCTACGCTTGTAACTATAACAAAAAAAAAGTAGCGGCAATAAAAAGTCCTTCGTTATTTTGTCCTTCAGTTATTTTTTTTCATCACCCAGACATATGATAAGATACGATACAAACTAACATCTCCAGATTTTCAATGAAAAGAATTTACCACGCCAGAATTCATCCAACAGACCTCGGTATACAAGAGGTCGACAAGTCTCTATTTATAACTAAACTACCAGCATATGCCCACCCATCTTTTGTAAAGGAGTCAGTTATACTAGAAGCTGACAGACTTCTGTCCAACTAGAGGGCGAAAGGCCTCTGGTATTTATCAAAATGAAAGAATAAACTGAAAAAGTCTGATCAGACTTATTTATGACTAACCTACCAGCATACGCCACCGACCCATCTTTTGTGAAGGAGTCAGTGGTACCAGAGGCCGAAAGGCCTCTGTTCGACCAGAGGCCAAAAGGCCTCTGGTTTCTCTCTCTCTCTCTCTCTCTCTCTCTCTCTCTCTCTCTCTCTCTCTCTCTCTCTCTCTCTCTCTCTCTCTCTCTCTCTCTCTCTCTCCCCCCCCCCTTCTTATAGGGACCGCCCCGACCCCGCTAATCCCCTTAGCTTCCGGTCACGTGACCCCTCCAAGGGGGCGTGGCCTAATATGCATATGAGGTCACGTGACCCCAGGGAGGTGTGTGATTGGTTACGCTCATGCCCAAATAAGGACACTTCCGGTCACATGACCCCAAGGGGGTGTGGCCTAATATGCAAATGAGGTCACGTGACCCAATGGAGGCCTGTGATTGGTCTCTTGTCGTTTGGACCATTCTAGTAGCTGAGCTATAGTCCAATCCTGATACACACTATACTACTGTTCCCATTTTTAAAGGCAAGACGCTTGCTGCCCCTATAGCTCTGACATTGTTAGTGTAATTAAAAATTCTCATTATTTGTAGATCACTTTAAATGGGAAAAGCTTTTGTTTGATAAACCATTAGCTAATCTGGTGTGATATTTGGGAATTAGATTGTCTAACACACTAGATGGCAGCATTGATTGCTGCACTGAATTGTATTAGTTATTTGTGAACATCAGTTCGTCATATCGACTAAGGCATTGGTACCCTAGACCAATACGCCTATGGCTAACCTGGGTGAGCCAATACTGAACAATGAAGTGTGATAAATAGATTTGGAGAAGCAGACGGCTCTGGATGTGGTGAATTATAATGCTTTATACTTAGGTACACACCCAGGCATCTTATCTGGGATAACTTGTAATCGCTTGGATGCTTAATGAATCATTCTAATTGGGTTCACCCATTCTGTCTCACTGTACGGCTGGTACTGTATTTAGCTCAACTCTGTGGACTCACCGGCGTGTTATATATAAGCGGGTTACTTTAGGTGTGTCAGTAGGGCGTTATGTCATGTCCCACCGCCTTGCCTTCCAGCAGTCAACCAGGGTACTAGCGGCCCACCACCTGGTGGAGCCATTGGAGAACCCTCCCATAGTCATCACACTTTTCACTCATAAAATTGACCCATGTAACTGGGGATAGGACAGCCATAACTTCGGCCAACTACAACACATGGTGAGTATCAGCGAATCTGTTGCTATACTGCGGCCCCATAGAGGGTGAGTAACTTTTTTTTACATTTTAATCAAAGGTTAAAATAGTGTAAAACATCATTAATACAAGGAATAACATGCTGTCACAGTATTTGGCGTGAAATTTTACACAAAACAAACTTGGTCCATCATAATCAGGGCCTGACTTAATGTAGTTGTCACTGCTTTACTGTAAATCCACTTCACTGCATCAAAACATGTATTGTATATTGTCCACTCCCAGTCTTCATCTACTGCTCCTCTCATGAAACACTCACATACATCATTCACCTTGACTTACATGCACATGTTCCTCTGCTACAAGTCTCAAACACATTAAATTCCACCTCTCTGCTCGGTCTCATGGGCGCGGACATGTTGGAATTCCAATGTCCTAACCCTGCCTAAAAGCGGCTCAGCTATTGGTGGAGAGTGAGAGGTGGGGCTGAGGCTCAGCTTATAGGAATGCAGGATACATAATGTCATCGGCCCGCTCGGCGCGGCGCTCAGAGAGCCTACATTATTTGAATCCATGGTTTGCTCGCCCTCCCGCATCATTTCAAGTCACTTTATGAGACAATATGGGACGATATGCGACTCTTCTCCGCATTTCCGACACTCATGGTGGTATCTACAGCGACAATTAGAGCAGCCACTGTTATCAAAGTTATGTTTTAAGTATGCACCATCAATATCAGAGGCCGACGCGGACTTCAACGCGGGCAGCTGCTTCTTTTTTTTCACTGGAATTACTAGCCGCTCCCCACCTGGCGCTTTGTTTGCGGCCTCACGTGCGCCGGAGCCCGGGGAAAGGCTGTCTGCGGCCTCGGTCCGATTGTGGTATGCTTTCGTGTTGAGCACTGTGTACTGATATCTCTGTATTTCCTCGAGAAACCAGACTTTAGAGCTGGGGGGGGGGGTCCAGCCGGCAGCCCGGGGGGTCCCAGTTCTGGCCCTCTCCTCCATGGCCTTCACTCTGGCCCTCAGTGTAGCCTTCCTCTCAGCCAGCTCCAGCTGTTGGACCTGCTTAATAAGATCCAATTCCTCCTCATCCTCAATCTCCTCGATGTCCTTAGACGCCATGGTAAACTCCTCTGTGGATTCTGAAACTGTAGATCCACCTGTATTCTCTGCAGATCCACCTGTGTACTTACCGAGGTTCTATCACCGCAAGTGCAAGGACATTTTCTTAGATTTTTTTAGAAATTAAAAATGCAATCGGAATATCATTAGTCAAACTGATTTGCAGATAGCAACTGCAAAAAAGCCGTCACACCACAACAAGAATTTTCTTACAGCCACCCATAGTTCAGAACCCCCCCTGGTTTAAAACGTTATATAACGTTAAATGACGTTATGAAAACAAAGGTTTTTGGAGAACCATATAAGAAGGTAAAATAACGTTTTTTAACTTTCTTTGTTCACTGGTTACCCGATCCGCGTCAGGGCCCAACAGGCTCCCACCTACCCAGAAACCCTTCACCCTCTCCACTGCAGCAATTCCCTCAATCACACCGGGCTCCCCGGTGTTGCACTTCCTGCACAGCTGATCCTCAACTAGTGATTCATAGCTGGGCGCTAGTACAGCTGTGTGGTGACTGACAACTACTACCCAGCAAATTGGTTCCAGATTGTTTCACCCTGTTTTACCCCTGGAACTGTGTGCTCATTTCGTGCATTTTGTGTGACATGTATACCATGTAACAGACTCACACACACTGACACAGTGTTCCATGGAACAGATTCACACAGTTCTGACAGATTTTTAGAAAGCTTATTCACACCAAATGACAAAATATATAGTGCCCAAAAACAAAATGTTTAGTCATGTATTTTTAGTTTCATTATGAATTACTAAAAGATAGGAAGTACTGTAATACTTTTTACAACCAGCAGTATTTGACATAGATAGTCATAGCACACTATTGCTGTGTGTGCTGCTGGTTTGTACAAACTCATTCGATCAGGTTCCTAGCATTTCAACATAGGGCTGATGAATATATGTACCATTATAACCATCAACATTAGAGTTCACATGAGCAGCAGAAGATAGCCAGGCTTTCATCCAGACATGATGACCAGAGGAAAGGTGTCTAGCATCTGGACCTCTGAATGCTGCTTTCATTAAAATGATATGGCATCTATTTATATACATAATGAATGTTAATAGAAGGACAGGTGCATTGTCTGATTAACAATACATTGGAACCCTGTTTAGATACTTATAGCTAAAGAAAATCATTCTCTTTAATCAGGAAAAGGGGTACAATCAACTTTGATGACACCTGGTGTCACACATGACAGGTATTTGTGTGATGCAGTGTCACCTAGTTTCCCTTCTGGCACACACTCATACATCTTCAAACATAAACATTATCACTTTGTCAGGTTAGAATAGTGCATGGTTTTGACACCAGGTGTCATCTCTTTTGTTCCTTGTTATTCTCATGGGTGAAATGGAATCATTTTCATTGTTTATAACCATAATAACATGTTGTCAATGCAACTTAGACCCAGCTATACACCTCTAATTCTATCAAGTTCCATTAGTGATTGAAAAACACACCATATGATTTGATTAATGCGGCATTAAGAGGGACAGACCACAGACACCTTTCCTCTGGTAATCTTGTTTGGATAAAGGTCTGACCTTTTGTTACATGTGTATACAGCTGATAATTGGCATGAATTGTACACAACTTCATCAGGCCTACAATACCATGGTAGGAATCTTTTTGAATGAGATAGTATGCCCATATGTACAGCAGGGAGTGCACTAACAGATTTCTGCCATGGTGCCCTATGCCAGCTTCTCAATATAATGAGTATTACAAACTAAACAGACTTTCCTTTCTTTTTCAACAAAATCAAAAAAGTGAAACAATATGGTTGGAAACATTTTTGTGCCATGGTACATGATGCTGTGTGAATATATGTGAATTTGTGTGAATATGTGTGAGTATGTGCCACTTCTTGTCCTATGGGGTATGGTGTCATATTGTGCCAATTAGTTCCATAGGACAACAGTCACACAAAGTGCACGTTCCAGAAACTAACTAATTTGCTGGGTACCCACGTATCCCCGTCCTCTGCCAACACCAGCTGCTCCCCAATGACTGCGCAAGTCTTCTGCAGAAAGTCCATGCCTAGTATCCCCATAGAGGCAACGTCCGCCACCAAGAAGGAAGTCTTCACCTTGTGTCCCCCACAAGCCAGAACTGCGGACACCCTGCCCTTGATAGGCAGATCCCATTTGCAGTGTTCAAGGTCTTATTGACGCTTTACAGCCGCCCTGGCTGACCCACAGCCTTTCAGCGAACCTCCGACAGCCAGACTCGCTCAACCAGTACATTTTTCCACCACAAGGGCTTTAAATGGGACTGGTGGAACTGCTATACTTAGATTGTTACTTCCTGCCAGGCTGTGCACAGGAATTGGTAGACAGGATTTGATTGGTCAACTCCTGAGGGCAAGTTAGGGAAACAAATTTTTTATATGAGTTTGCCCAGACTCTACTATTATAGAGTCAGGGCCTGAGACTGCCGACAGCAGACTAACTAAGTCGTGCCTGTGTCCACCAAAGACCAATCTCCGGCCCCACAATTCTTGGTGGACCCCCCTCTCACGATGGCATTTGCACCACTCAGTCTTTAGGTTGGCTTTGGCCTGGACTGCGATGCTAACTGTGGCTGCCAGTTCCTTTGGGATGCACTGGTAGATCCAGCGCCGGAGCCCCAAGTCCTCCAGGGACTTGCGTAGCCGGTCCAGCGTGATGTTATCCACCATTCCCGCAGTCTGACCTACCAGCTGACTTCCTTTGCCAGGTATAAGGTCAAATCCCACAGGCCGATTTATGGCCGCAGAACCTCTGCATTCTATGCCTATTGCGTTCTAGGAGCCTTGCTTATACTCCTAATCGCAAGGCTTCTTACATACTATTGCAAGTATCAAATCCCACTGTTGCATATACATGCCACAGAATCTCTGCATATTGAACTGGATTGATTCTATTTGTGAGGATTGAATGTTGTATTTAGGGGGAGTTACTTCACAATAATTGTAGTTATAGTTGATCTACTACAGTAGGGATATCCATATCTATCATCTAGAATAATACACATATAGAATTAATTGGGGGAAGATTATATATCATATCTGTGGATATTGGTTGGAAAATGTTGTCTTTTTAATTTCAGAAATTGGGAGTGCCCCCCCTTACATTCCAGATGTTTGATGTAGACTGTGTGCATAATGAATTCGCAGAGATTTCCCAGTTAAGCAAGGGCAAATATCTAATTATGTAGATCTTAGTTTGTGCTCAATTCGCAACAGATTTCTTGCAGTTACATCTGCCTCTTGAAGTTACATCTGTTGTGAATTGGGAGTAGTTTCCTAAATCGCAACAGATTGCCAAATTGCAGAGATATTCTACTATAAATCGCCTTGTGGGATTTGACCTTTTGTAGGGCCTTATCTGGCTTGCGTTTCCTGGTGTGCAACAGCGCCTCGTAGGACTGGGTCTGATAATGCAACTGGAACTGGTCCACCAGAGCCGCACGCAACCTAACATACTTGCCCTTAGAACGGGACAAAGAACTGGCCAGAGTTTGTCACCCCTGTTGTGGCTCCCCCCATAGGGCATGGGTGGCTGAGGCATCCAGGTGGCGAGACTGGCGGAGACTGCAGGGGAGACTCCCGTGGAGAGTCCGGTAGGGCCACCGATGGCTTCACCGGTGGAGCCCATGACGATTGATCCAGTGGACACACCCCTTCCCCTCGGAGACCACCTCTCCAGTGGCAGGCCCCATTTGTACACTAGGGCTCAACTCCGCTCTGCCACATAGAAACCAGTGAGAAAGTTGACCGGAAAGTTGAAAGTTGACCTCCCCTGTTTGTATTATGCTGACATGTTGATTCACCACAGACATAAACCGGGTAGCCTACTGTGTACACCGCAAAAAGGTGCTTAGCTTTAAAACAAGTTTAGGATCTACACATATTACTAGATTTTTGTTTTTAAATCTTTCTGTTAAGGGATTAAGTGCTTCTATTCTAAACACCTAAACAGTTGTCTAAAATATATTTCGTATGTAGGGGACTCGAATCCCACTCGGATCGCAGTTATGTAAACCACCACAAGATGTTAGTTCGTGACCCGTATACAGAGGTCGCGAGTGTAGATAAAGGGGGCGCTGCGATCGGGTAGGGTGGGATATATATAAGGCCAGAAGGCTCAGTGGTGGACAGACCTCATCAGGTCTCGTCCCGAACAACAACCGAACTTAGATTACTGTAGTAGGAAACGTAAATAAAACTCTCTCTCTTTGCATCCAGAACGTATAAAGAACCTTCCGAGTTGTTTATTCTGCGACCGTAAAATACTGAACTCTACATTGGTGCCGTGACCAGTCAAGATAGCAGGTCATCGTGGCGGAAGCCCGACCAGTAAAGGGGGAGGGGGAATCGAGGATTGAGGAATCGTTAGAGGATGGGGAACTGGATTGCAGTCTGAGGAATATAGATCGAGTGTGGGCCAGTGCATCGAAGATGCAAACCCCAACTGAGAAACGAACCGCTAGACGTGAATTAATGGACTCGTTAGGACTGATTACACCCGGGATATTCGACATAGGACAGAAGACGGAAGATAGGGATCGGAAGAGACGATTAGAAGAGGACCGGATATATCAGGAGAAAGTACGGGCCGATCAACGCATCATGCAGCAACAGTATAGTGCCATGAATGACGAGTTGGTACAATTGATGAAAGATAGGGATGATCAGATTGAAGCGAACAGAAGGATCACGATGGGGTTGAAGGAAGGAACGGAACAGTTATCCCGTGACAAAAATTACATCGCTAGTCAACTGGCTGAGCAACAGAGACTTCTAGCAATACAGAAGGGGGAGGAGAACTCCATTCGAAAACGAATGGAGCAGGAGCGAATGATTTTAGAGAAGGATAGAGAAGAGGCAAAGAAATCAAGAAGTCTGAGAGACCAGTATGAAATTGAGGTGAATCGACAGTCCGGGAAAATGAATTCCATTATAAAGGAAAGAAAGGAGAAAGAGGCGGATGCGCTGCAATTTTTTAAAGATTATGAAGTAGAAAAAGAAAGGATTGCGGAGGAACGAAGGTTAGCGAAAGAGGAGTTGGAAGAGTTGAGAAAAAGGAAAGAGGAGGTTACCGATTCTTTTCTGGCCTACCAGATGGCATTGGAGGAGGAACGAAAGGAGCAGGAGGTTGATGCACAATCAACTCCGAAGCCTATTCTGAAAGGTTTCAACCCTTTTACTAGTGAGAAAGGCATGTCAAATGTAACGGAAGGCCGATATCAGACCGACCAGGACTCAAATAGAAGAGTAACCATTGGTCATACCGACACGAGGGACATTACGCCGCGTGAAGTTCCGAAAGATCGGGTGAATCATAGTTACGGATCGTTGAACCCGTTTGCGGATGACACAATAAGTGGTCCGCAGCCGCCAAGTGGAGCCCCAATATATAACGTCACGTATCAGTACGCTATGCCAGGTGCAGCACCGATAGACCCGCACAGTTTTAACTCCGGCCAGACCGCAAACCCTAGTCAGACTCAGCATCCCGGAAGAAACAATACGAGCACCATCGGTAATGGTACCAATCAGGGTACAACAGGCACGACGGGTGGTGGCGGGAATACTGGATCGGTTGCTGAGAAACGAAGACTTACGAGACGGGCTTCAATGTCCCCCGCCACAGCAGCAATTTATGACGCGGATCCTTGTATCCAAAACATGGGCGTAGATTGTTGTAGCCGAAAGGGGGATGAGGCAGCGGAAATAATGGACTGGAGTCAGAGGCAGTCGGATCGATTGGTTTGGAGTGCCAATGCTGCGAGGAAACCGATCCGAGAAACGAAGAGATTTAATGGGCTGGACTGGAAGGAGAGTTATCAGGACTTTTGTGATGATAACAAATATCACGGATGGGATAAGAATGCTTCACTGGGACCATTGATAAAATGGCTGAACGGGGGCCCGGGTCGGATTGCTGTTGATGAGTGGCGGTTGATATATGGAGACACTGGTACATACGACCAACTGGTCAATTCGGCGACTTATCTATTCGGCACCCTAGTGGCAACTGACCCATGGCAGGAGTTTCAATCTCGTACCCAGAAACCGAAAGAATCTCCGAAAATTTATGGACTCGAGCTTCAACGATTGCTCCAGAAAGCTAGACCGAACTGGAGGCGTGATGATGAATATTTCTTGGACGAATTATTCACGCACTACATTAAAGGATTGAGGGATCCGGCACATGCAAAATTAGTACAAAAAGAATGGGTTCGAGGCACATCCATGGTTGATCTGTTTGTTTCATTGGACCAGTTTGAAAAGAAACGTCGCCTGTTAGCAGGGTTCGTACCGCAGAGTCGGGTACATGCAATACATGAGGAGGACAGGGAAGATTCCTCCGAAGATTCGGAAGACGAACATATTGCTGGGGTCAAAGTCGACGGGAAAAACAAAAATCGATGGAAGAAAAGATCTACTCCAACAGATACTCACGTCAGATCCGTTGAGAAACCCATAGAAAACAAAGTTGAATCCACCAGCAGTAATGTTCAGGAAGAAACGGGTATGGGTAAGATCATGGAGGCCATGATGAAACAGATGAAAGATATGATGGAGGTTAAAAGAAAACCGAGAACGGACCGATCAACTATTAAATGTTTCAGATGTCAAGAAATGGGGCATTTCGCCTCGTCTTGCACTGCGGAGAAACCCGTATGGAGAGAACGTAAGGAGGAGGAATCGGGAAATTAGAGGGGGTTATTAGTAACGGCAAACGGATAACCCCTGTAGAAAGTTGCCAAAAGGCCTTCGACGCGAATGTATTTGAATCAGGAACCGACCAATCGCCCAGCAGCACGGGTCAAGAAGAAGGGCCAGAATCGTGTGGGGCTGGGGGGACTAGTGAGGAAATTGCCATGAGGAGCAGAACCGGGAAACCGGACACTAGTACAGAGGACGGGTGGATAGAGGAGTTGACCAGAGTAAGTGGCATCCGCCTTCCCCGAGGTCATCCGTGTCTGAATTATTTGAAGAACCATGGATTCGATCTTGGGTTGGAAACTGATATCAAGAGATTCGCTAGTAATCCGTCTGTGTTGGACGGGAAGAGATGGTATGTGTCGGTATCTGTGAATGGCAGGTTGGGAGATTTTTTGATAGATAGTGGGGCTAGCCACTCTGTTATCTCCAAGAAGTTCTTCGATCTGGTGTCCGATATGGATGAGGACCTCACAACGAGGGTAAATGCATGTGGGGCCGACGGAAGCAAAATACCGACATTTGGTAGGACTTGTATGATAGTAGTATTGGGAGGAAGGGAATACGTATTTTCACCGACGGTGGCGGAGATAGAGGATGTTGGAATCTTAGGAATGGACTTCGCGTCATTATATGGCGCTATATTGGACCCGGTTACGGGCAAATTGAAGTTGAACCATCCGTATAGAGACCGAATCCAATGTACAGCCAAGAAGGTCAGTGGAATGGCATGTGTAGCGCAAACCGTAAAAATACCGCCCGGAACGGCCTGTGATGTCTTGATGTCATCCATCCGATGTTTTAGGGGTCAAGCGGGAGTATTCGAACCGGACATGGAAATGTTGAAGGAGAAGGGATTGGAGTCAGCAGACACTTTGGTGGGAAATGCCTCATGGGCAGTAACTCCTGTGACCAATCCGGGTTTGAAGACTGTATATTTAAATAAAGGCACTATAATAGGCAAGGTTGTACTCGCGGAGGCGGTCACCGGTAGTCGAATGAACATATGCAGTATAAATGAAAAACCTGAACTGGAGGAGGGAGTGAATCAATTGTTGAAGGATTCCGCGTTGGTGAGTGACGAACAGAAAGGTTTATTAAGGAACGTACTGGAGGAATGTGCGACGGCATTCGCAAAACCAGGAGAACCATTGGGGAGAACTGATAAAGTTTTGCATTGTATAAAGACTGGGGATGCGGAACCTTTCAAAATACCATACCGCCGACTGCCTCTAGCCAAGAAAGTGGTGGCTGAGGAAGAAATCGGAAAGATGTTGAAAGAAGGGGTGATTGTCCCGAGTACGAGCCCTTGGAGTAGCCCGGTATGTATGGTAACCAAGAAAGATGGAAGCATCAGATTCTGTATCGATTATCGTAAGTTGAATGGATTGACCAAGAAGAACTCCTATCCTCTCCCTCGGATAGATGAGACTATTGATTCCCTGGGCGGAAATAAATGGTTTTGTACGATTGATCTACAATCCGGATACTGGCAGGTGGGAATGAAAGAGGATGATATGGAGAAGACCGCGTTTTCGAGCCATATTGGTTTATACCAGTATAATGTGATGCCTTTTGGGTTATGTAATGCCCCGGCCACATTCGAGGCAATGATGGAGACTTTATTAAGCGACATCTTATGGAAGAAATGTTTAGTATATTTGGATGATGTCATAATATTCGGGAAATCATTCGAAGATTGTCTAGAAAACTTGAGGGTTGTATTGAAGCGGATTATATCGAATGGGTTGAAACTAAAACCGAAGAAATGTAGTTTGTTTCACAAGAGTATCAACTATCTGGGACGAATCATATCAACGGATGGAGTGAAGGCAGATCCGGAGAAGATTCGAACGGTAATGGAATGGTCGGCACCTAGAAGTCCAAAGGAGGTGCGCTCGTTCTTGGGTTTTTGTTCATACTATCGGGATTTCTTGCCCGGTTATTCGAAACTGAGTTATCCGATTCAAAGTCTGTCACACTGGACGCCGGGGAGAAGGAAAGAAGTGTTTCCGTGGGGTTTAGAGCAGGAGGAGTCTTTCCGAAAGATAAAGAACCTTTTCAAGGAAACCCCGGTACTCAGATATCCGACTCGGGATGGCCATTTCATTTTAGACACGGATGCCAGTAACGAATGCATCGGGGCAGCCCTTTCTCAGGTACAGGATGGGGAAGAGGTACCCATAGCATTTGCAAGTAACACGATGAATAAGGGGCAACGGAACTATTGTACGACCAAGAGAGAATTACTAGCGGTGGTTGTATACACTAAAAAGTTCAAACACTTTTTGTGGGGATCGGACTTTACATTGAGAACGGATCATTCATCATTGAGGTGGCTGTTGAACTTCAAGGATGCAGAAGGAATGATCGGAAGATGGCTCGCTCATTTGTCAGAATTTGGATTAGATCATAGTCAGATACAACATAGAAAGGGTGTGAAACATGTCAATGCGGATGCTTTATCACGCATACCTATTAGGAAATGTCAGAACACTGGTTGTACCGATTGTGGGGCACACAATGCTGTATTAGCTGGGGTGAGGCATCCGTATAGGAATATAGAACCAAGTGTATTAGAATGGGGAGATGAATCGATTAGAGCATTTCAAGAGAAGGATCCGAATTGTAAGCGGATGAAGGAATTGTTAGAGGCAGGAGGAAGACCGGCAAGACCCGCAATTTCATTAGAGAACAGGGAAATCCGTAGACTAATTGCACAATGGGAGGAACTTGAAATTGTACAGAATACATTGTACCGTTGGAAGGTGAATGCCTTAGGAAATCGGATCCGACAGATTGTGATACCAACAGCCATGCGGAGGGATATAATGTTCTTCTGCCATGGACACCAGACCAGTGGACATTTCGGGAAAAAGAGATCCTTAGAACGATTAGGAAGAAAATATTACTGGCCAGGAATGAGTACGGATCTATTGAGATGGATTGAGACCTGCCCCAGGTGTTGCACTAGTAAGACGGGAAGCCGAATGGGTAAGATGCCTTTAACCCAGGAACTATTCGGGGTGAGATTCGCGAGAGTGGCTGTAGACATTATAACCGGATTCGTAACGACTCCCGAAGGTAATACTTGTATGATGGTGGTGACGGATTATTACACTAAGTATACACGAGTGTTTCCGATGAAGGACCATAAGGCTGCAACATGTGCTCGAGCGCTGGTGAAAGGTTGGATCCTGTATCTGGGTGTACCACTAATGTTACACAGCGATCAGGGACGGGAATTCGAATCAAATTTGTGGCAGGAGATGTGCCATCAGTTAGCGATTTGTAAGACTCGCACTAATCCATACCGGCCGCAGAGTGATGGACAGGTAGAAAGGTTTAATCGAACCCTGATACAAGTATTAAAGGGACTAGTAAATCAGAGAATGGATGACTGGGATGAACAATGTGACTTTGTATGTCATGCCTATAACAGCACCGTACATGCTAGCACTAACTGTTCCCCTAACTTACTAGTGTTCGGGGAGGATCTGATCATGCCCGCGGACCTGGTTTTTGGGGTAGTAGGAATGAACCCGGAGGTACCATGTCAGATAATGTTTGTGGAGGCTCTGAAAGAACAGTTTAAAAATGCATACGAATTGGTTAGACAAGAGTTACAGAAGAATGCTAAATGGCAGAAGGTCGGGTATGACACGAATCTTAAGACTAGAAGATACGAAGTGGGAGAATTGGTAGGCAGGTATCATGAACCGTTAGTAGGGATTAAATTAAGTGATAATTGGGATGGACCTTGGCGGATCACACAGCGGATCAGTGACAATACGGTGCTAATGAGGGATACGCATGGTAGGAATCAGAAATCCAACGTTGATCGGCTGAAACCGTGGAAAGGAAGGGAGTACTCCGCGGAAATGTTCAAGATGGGAACGGATGAATTAAATCAGATGAAGAAAGAAATAAAGAATATGGCTGTAAAACGTGGGGTGGGACGCCCGAAGAAACGGAAGGTGCAGGATGAAAACTCGCCAACACGATCGGTGGGTAAGAAATCCAAAGTCTCGGCAGGCGAAGGGAAACGCAGGGGGAAGACGTTGAGTGTGGCCCGCTCACCGTCCGAAAAGGCCCCTGTCGTAACCAGGTACCTAAAAACTCGCCCAGAAGGGGTGAGACGCAGTCCTAGATTGAACCCAAGGACTGCAATTACCTAGCCTGAATCACAACGAATGTAATCAAGTTTTATGTTATGTCATATGATTATCCGGTGAGCAGACCGGGTATATCTGTCCTATGTGTTGGAACGATACCCAGGCACTGGAGGAGGGGATTAATTAACCGGATTAGAGTGTTCCTGAGGGTGGTGGACGGATAATCCGGCGGGTTGAGCATATGCCACCTGTAAATACATCTACTTATACTCCTGACGAGCTCACTCCGAACCAATGAAAGACTCCGACAGACAGCAATTAGTACCGTAATGAATGGCGCGAAAACCCTTTTGTTTACATCTGGAACGAGGTCATGAGGTCACGCCCCGAGCGGGATCTCATGGGGTAGCGCGCATGCGCGGAAGGTCGTTCCGGGTGAAAGAACCGCCATATTGATTTTTGGTGGACCAAAGGTCAACAGCTAGCGCACGAGGAGAAGAGGTTTTCAAAGCGAAATAGAGTAATACACCAAGGTTAGTGGGTAACCCGGGTTGCTTGTGCACACAGGCACCCGGTGAAGACCAGGAACTGACATTTATTTGAACCGTACCCCGAAAAAGAGACTGAACATGGCGAGTTCTTGCCGCCCCGAGGATGAAAGTATCGATATGGCCGATACCGTGAATGAACCGCTCTCACCCGTCACTCGAACCGAAGACGCTGCATTAGGCAACGTGAGTATGGAGGAGGAAATGGAAGGATATGACGAGAAGGGCCGTTCTGTATTTCAAGTTGTTACTACCGAACTTACCGAACCCGTCTTAAAGGGATTCGCGAGCCGATACGATGGCCGGGAGCTATTTCTGGCTGACGAACTGACTGTAGTCCCGGAAGGAGGAGTACCGAGAACTCTTCCGATTGAATTACGGGACTGTTTGATCGCTATCTTGGGGGGTGATGTTTATGAATCGTTACCGTCAAACTGGCTGCTATTCTTTCCCGAAATGCAGAAGGGATTGAACGTGCACGAGGGGTTTCGTAAAGCGGTATTTGACTGCGAGGTGATGTATCGTGAGAAACGGTTACCGGTAATCCCAGTCAGTGTTCCGGGAACGGCTCGAGTTGGAATAACCGGACTCGACATCCAGGCGGATATATATTTTAGAGAACCGGAAAAGAAGATCTTGCCTCGAAACGTAGAATGTTGGGAGAAGCTAGCGAACCGGAAAAGGAAAACTAAGTTATACAGTATCGACATCGATGAATTATATGATCGATTGGAGGAGAGCGACGATGATCCGTCTCGCAGAGACGAGATCATAAGTGCTCTGATCCGGGAAGGGAAGAAATCCAAGGGATATGATCCGAAAATGAACCGAGACCCGTCCGAAGAGGACGAGAAGGAGAGAATAGCAGAAAAATTAAGGAAAGACGCGGTAGAGAAAGGGAAGGTAGTGCTCCGGAAATCGAAAGTAAAGAAGGATAAGAGTGAGGAAAGTCAAACGGACACGGATTCTTCCGATTTTGAGAAAGTTCTGAGTCCGAAAGAAAAAAGAGCTGCAAAGAAAGGGGGAAAGAGTAAGGACACGAAACAGAAAATAGTAGATCTAACAGTCGACCCGAAACCGAGAATGGTAGATCTAACAATCGACCCGAAAGCAGGAAGTGTACAAAAATGCAAACACCGAGTTCCGTCTGTTCGTACCCGCCTCGTTCGAGGAATGCGCCAAAGGACCGACCAAATATGGCTGCCCCACGGAATATAACATGGAAAACGAATCGGATGATGAAGATTGGCTCCGACCGACTATCAAAGACCCGTTACCGTCTGACCATTATGAATGGTGGTTCAACCAGATTCGGCATCATTCGGATGCATACTACAGTAGGGATCATCGGTGGAAAATCCGATGGGCCTACAAAGAGTGGTATTTGGTGAAGGGGGAAACCATCTGTCCGTTTGCCTTATGCTTAAAGAATCCGAGACCGAAACAGTACACAACGGCCCGTAGATTTCTCCGGCACCTAACCGAACGACATATGCATCACACGGTGGTGTACGAATGTCAGAAGACGGAGGCGACCCGAGAAAATCAAAAATGTGATGGCTGCGTAACGACTCGGAGGGCGAACATGGTTCGCCATTATAAGAACTGTCACACTCCGGGTATGAGTGCTACTGTGGCTCGAATCAATAATTTGCACCGATTATGGAGAGAGAAATACGACCGAATGGGCAGGGAAGATTTTCAGGGGATATCGACCATGACGGAATCCTACTGTGAGGTAGCCGACGCCCGTAATGGTAAACTGAGTGCTCGAACCGCCTTGTTACTGGATCGGGGGAAGTTCGATATGCCCCAAGAAATGTGGAATCAAGTAGCGGAGTTCCGAGGGGATCCACCTAGGAATCGAACTGACACTAAACGTCAGGCAAGCCGAAGTCCGGCACGGGGTGATGCAAAACGGGGCCGGGACGAATCACCTTCGACCTTCCGGGTACCCCAGAACCGATCCGCAACGACTGCGTATCAGTCACCTCTGAACCGTGGCCCGATCAAACCTACCCCACCCGCTACGTCTAGACCCGCACCGTGTAAACCCACTCCGAGTCCAGCTGATCCGTTAGTATGGAGACAGCCGTCTGTTCCGTCCGATGATACGACGGACTACCCGGAATTACAGCTACCTCAGAGTTCGCTGAAGCCACCAGCGACTCCGATGACCACTGTGCCCGATAACCGGCTCCGGATGTCTACGAAACCAGTAGTACACTATTTCGCAGCGGCTGAGAAAGTTGAATGTGAAGGTGCTCAGAAATTAGTAGACGAATTTCAGGATGCACAGAAGGAGTTAGCGATCCGTTTCAACGCCGGGGTCGTTAACCTGTTTGCTGATTCGGTGGTAGCCATTCAGAAGACACATAAGGACCGTTATAAAGAAGAGAATGACAAGGCATTGGAGGAGGCTCGGGCTGAATTAGAGAAGGTCTACATTGACAAGGAGAAGATGTTGAATGAAGAAAAAGCTAAATTAGAGCAGGATCGTAAAACCGTTACTTCCAGCACCGCCTTACTGCGGAGGAAACTCTCTGATCTCGATGCCAAAAATGAGGCAATGAACGTTAAGTTCCTTGAATGTTTCGGAGTGTTTCTGGACGAATGGGATGGGACCCGATCCGCCGCGCTAAAACTCCTAGAGGAGAAGGACGCTTTAGACGGATAGGGTATGATGAACCGTATTGGGGCTGAATCGGAATGTTAGGGGTAGTAGAATCGAATGGGACGTACGGGGAAAAGAAGAGGAGAGCACCTTTACACCCGCTGACAGACGTAAGTCCGAAGGCGTGCCTGATCCATCAATTCCAACAAGGATCAGGGAACGAGGAGCTACGACTGGATATGAGAGATGATACAATCGAGATGAAGCGGACCCGGAAAAACTCGAGGGAAAGAAGTGGAGAGCACCTTTACACCCACCATAAGATTCGCTCTTCTTGGTGTGCCTGATCGAAGCCAACAACGATCAGGAAAGCAGTTGAAGAGGAGAGCGCCACGGACCCGCTGTCTAAATTTTTTTTGACAAGCGTGCCTGATCATTAATAGTAGATTGATCAGGGAGCAGTGTATATATTGTATAAACTGTTATTCTGGATAAAGAGTAGAGCTGTGATAGTATATATTTTTCGGTATGTGTCATACGTGTATATATCCCCACGTGGGTACACAAGTGTTACTAAGTTAATATGAAGCGTGTTAAGCCGTTCGTATTGATAATACTTGTGCCATGATTAATGTACAGTAAATGTGTGTATAGTGTTATTCGAGTCGTATGCTTTGCATACCCCTATGTGTATTATAGACATAACGTCATTTTTTATATTAGTGTATACCTATAAGGTATCCGTTTGAAAAAAAATGTGTATGTTTTGTCTAGGGGGGGTTATGTAGGGGACTCGAATCCCACTCGGATCGCAGTTATGTAAACCACCACAAGATGTTAGTTCGTGACCCGTATACAGAGGTCGCGAGTGTAGATAAAGGGGGCGCTGCGATCGGGTAGGGTGGGATATATATAAGGCCAGAAGGCTCAGTGGTGGACAGACCTCATCAGGTCTCGTCCCGAACAACAACCGAACTTAGATTACTGTAGTAGGAAACGTAAATAAAACTCTCTCTCTTTGCATCCAGAACGTATAAAGAACCTTCCGAGTTGTTTATTCTGCGACCGTAAAATACTGAACTCTACACGATGTTAAATGTTTTAACAGTATATATGAAGAGTAGGTGTTAAGGATTTAAACATGTAGTGTTTAGATCTTTATCCATTAATCACATACCAGATGGCAGCTCTTTTGTGCCTATAGTTTCTACAACCACTCAAACATTATTGTTGTGCTAAAAGTACTTAAACCTGAGTAAATTAGATTAAATTTGATTGGATACGATGGAATAATATACATATTGCAGGATTCGTGGGTTGGGTCCTAACTTACCATGATCGCTGCACAATAAAGATGCATCTGCTACATAGATATACATGTGTCTATGTTAAAGTAGATGTCTTTTTGCAAAAGTGATGCATACATTGGCTCATGGGGGGAGGGGCTACTAGCGGTCTTAACACTTGGCAGATAACCACAGTAGCATGCTAAATTATGGAATTCCTAGACACTTGATTCCCCTCAACACATAAATTTCTAAACACGTTGATCTCCTAGATACATCATAACTTGCATTGAGGTGAACATATATAATTCAACTAAAATGTTTTGAAACCTATTGTGTCTACAAATACGGGGCAAGAATGTGTTTAGATTGTGTTTAGAATCTAAACACCTTTTTTGCAGTGCAGAGGAGGGGCTTCAGCATAACCCCACACTGAACCAAAGGCCCATACCCTGGCATGAAGGGGTGACACACTCCATCCTCTCAACCGAAAAAAAATCCTCTCAGATTCGTTCAATCTTCCTTAGTTACCCAAAAATATTGTGAAAAAAGGGGGGGGGAGGGCGTGGTGGTTTTCTTACACAATGTTGCTACAACTACGATGAGGGCATTTCTATTGTAATTACACCTTAAATAGTGTTTAAAAGTTTAATCATGTTTGATAGTTTACCAACTTTTAAACTTGGATAATTTATGCTGTAATTCCATACCTCGTCTTGTCTGGACATAACCCCATTTGGAATAAGGGTAAGGGTGACATCCATGACAATTTCTGCTGGTAGATCATCGTGGATTGCACTCAACTGGGATCGGTCTAACAGCATCAGGAATGCCATCGACACTACTAAGTCCATTGACAGGAGGGTTTTTATGAGTTTCAACTGTTTCTCTTTCCTGGAAATACAACATGGATATTACATTGTGAGAGGCTGAAAATATGTCACATATAATGCAGACATAATTCTTCTAATCACAACAATGAAATGAATTATAATGTGTTAACATATTTTGTTGTTCATTGTCACTTCACATTGATTATATGACCACATTTATTTATACATTATACAGTTTATGGTGTTTACCAAGAGACATGATATGTTTCAATGTTACTTTTGTCATATATACACTGATATAAAGGAAATGAAAGTTGCCAGCAGTACCAGCCATTGATAACTATATCAAAATCACGACATGATGATATATATACAGTAAAGTTTGCGTATATGCCGGGTTCTATAACATGATTGTTATTGGTAGGGCTTCTCAACAGTATCTCACACGCTAATGGATGAAATTAAGTTTATTAGCCCATCTCATAATGAAGAACAGACACGTTAAGTTAATAACCCTGTTAAAGTTATGCAGCCAAAATGGGATGTGTTGTGGGGCCTTTATCCCACAAAATGTCCTTTATCCCACAAAAGAGTATAGTTTTGTTAGATAGAGGCTGATCACGGGCCTTTATCCCACAATGATAATTATATCAACTTGTTGTTATACCACAACACCTATATACTGGTTAACCAATATTGTATGGCAAACGGGCACACAAGGGGATGTATTGTTGGATATTGGCATGCGTGCGAAGCACGCATGCCAATATCCAACAATACAGCCCCGAGTGTGCCCATTAGCCATACAATATTAGGTTTATTATACGATTATTCCATTCAAATGTCTTTAATTACCTTCTACAGGTCCTAATTTTGCCATTTTGAAGGATATTTACGTAGACTAGATCGAGCAAGGTGGGCGCCATGTTCATTTTGACATCCCACCAACCCTAAAAGCGACTCCCACCCAACCTAGCCTCAGTGTTAAAGTATAAGATGGCACTCCGCCATGCAACCTGCTAGTTTGAAAACTAACCGCTCCTCTGTATACTTCAATAAAGGCAGCGTTTCCCTCCCCATGTACCGTGGCCAGAAATGCATGGGCGCTAGCGTGTTCGCCTCATATACTAAAGGTCTCTGGATGGAACCTACGTTGAAAAGTACCATTTTCGAAGTGCATATCTATAGGTAAAGAAATGGGCCTAAACTCATTTTAACGCATAAGTAAGTAAAGTCCAACTTTTACCCTTATAATGAAAAAAAAATTATAAACAAATTTTGATTTTAGGAGAAGTTATAACAAAAAGTGTAAAGGTTGCTGTATCTCTGTTAATATAAGAGCTAGAGGGCTGAGAATGTGGCTATAGACTTCTTGTTTTATCCCCTTCTTCTGTATGGCCAGCACGGTCTAGTGGATAGGGCGTTGGACTCTTAGTCTTGCTACCACGGGTCCGATCCTCCGATGAAACGTAGGATTTTAACTAAGTCAAAATTGGAGTGCCTGTTATTCACCTCAATCATGCTGTTATCACCAGATAACAGCACAGTGATATCCACTAAAAAGCACGATCAGAGCCCCAATCGTATAATAATCCAATATACTGAATTATTATACGATCGGGCGACTCATCGTGCTTTTTTCGTGATATCCCCGTGCTGATATCTAGTGATATCGGCACCCTTCTGGTGGATATCATGCCATTTCCGGTGGTCCTGAGCAATCCCGAAGTTTATTCACCCATAAAATCTGCAGTTTCATGGCGATTCGAACTCAGGACCTAAAGACTAGAAGCCGAAGCTTCTACGCACCTTGTCAATCCCGCCATACAGAAGAAGGGGATAAAACAAGAAGTGTATAGCCACATTCTCAGCCATTCTCAGCCCTATAGCTCTTATATTAACAGAGATACAGCAACTTTTACACTTCTCCTAAAATCAATTTTTTTTTAATATTTTTTTTTTATTATAAGGATAGAAGTTAATCTTTACTTACTTATGCGTTAAAATGAGTTTAGGCCCATTTCTTTACCTATATACACACTTTGAAAATGGTAATTTTTGCCATAGGTTCGATCCGGGGACCTTTGGTGTGTGAGGCGAACACGCTAGCGCCCATGCATTTCTGGCCACGGTGCATGGGGAGCGAAACGCTGCCTATATTGAAGTATACAGAGGAGCGGTTAGTTTTCAAACCAGCAGGTGGCATTGCGGAGTATAATCGTATAAGTTAACACTGAGGCTAGGTTGGGTGGGAGTCGCTTTTAAATAATGAATGCTCCCCAAAGAGCTCGACCAATCAGAGACCAGGGTTGGTGGGATGTCAAAATCAACATGGCGCCCACCTTGCTCGATCTAGTCTAAGTAAATATCCTACAAAATGGCAAAATTAGGACCTATAGAAAGTAATTAAAGACATTTGAATTGAATAATCGTATAATAAACCTAATAATGTATGGCTAACAGGTCACTTGGGGTGTATCCTATGGATATTGGGCACTCGGCGCTACGCGCCTCTTACCCGATATCCTACGATTCACCCTCTTGTGAGCCTGTTAGCCATACATTATTGGTTAACTACCCTCAAATATAAACCTTTTTTTTCATATCACCTTGCCTTTATATCACAAAACCTATACTACTCCAATGTATCTAATTGCTGTTGAATTTTTCTGGCCTCTTTATCACAAACCCTCTGTAATAATCATATCAACTGAACTTTAAATCACAAAACCTATATATGGCGCTAATAATGCCAATGTATTGTTGGGATACATTCCTCGAGGTGGAATACGATGCATAACCTAGTTCACCACCTGTCCACCTGAGGGAGGTTGGGTTGTTGGTAACCAGAAGGCCATTAACTGTAGACATGTGAACTTGTTTTGTCTCCCTACATATCAAAGCAATATTTTTGGAAATGGAAAATTAGAATATTTTGTGAAAAAACAATTGTCAATGAGTCTTGCTCGCCTCATTTCTTTGGAAAATTGAGAATTTCTTTTCCTTTTAATATTTTCTTCTGTTGATTCTCCCAAATCAACCAAGTCTTTCTGCTGGGCGTTTGATAAGAACTTTTGTCCGAGGCTAGCTAAAAAAGAAGATTCGTTATCCAAACGCTAACCAACTTTTCCTTTTAGGTGTGGCCTGAGAAGCAGCATGTTGCAACTTGTGGAGGATTTATAAATATCATGAGAAAATTCTTTAAAATTGTCCAAAGGGGATGAATTGGTCAAGGCCCCCAAAGCTGTAAGATGTATAGCCTAAGATATTCTATTCCATTATTGAAAAAGATAATTTTACAATTTTAACTCGAGAATCCTTAATAACTGTCCGACTAATTAACCATTAATACTGGCATATAGCAAAATGATAAAATCGTGCTGGATTAGAATATCAAAACATTTCTTTTTAATCTAAAAAAGGGCTTTGGTCCAAGCCCCCATAACCCCCCCCCCCCCCGATCTGACCATGCCGCATGTATAAGATATTCTGGTGAGGAAAAAAGATTATTTCACAATCTTTGCTCTAAGATCCTTAATAACTGTCCGATTAACAAACCGTAAAAGCTTGCACGTAGTGAAACAGAAATCTCAAAACCTTCAAAAAGGAGCTAGGGTCGACCCTTTTTCGAATCTAGCCTGAAACACACCGTTTTTTGGCCTCATTAGGTATCTATTGTTGTGACCTGTTGTTAAATTCTCTATCTTGTAATGTCCTGTCATTAATTGTAGTTTGTTGGTCATGGGTTCATGGAATCTAATGGAGGAAAACCACTGTATATCACGTTTATTGATTGCCAAATATGTAGTACTAAACTCAAAACTGAATCTCAACACAAAAGAGGAGATTTTGGGAGGAGGTAGAGAGTATTCTAAAATAAAATAGATAGTTGTTAAAGCCAAGGTGATGTTTGTAACATAACAAATAATATTATCATCACATGTAAAAGCGATCTGTCTTGTCAACATGCATTTATTGCATTGCAGGTTACAAACTTTACGGTTTGTAAATGAATTACACATACCCGTTCATTTTGATAGCTGACTTCACATTCTTTACAAATGATGACGTCCACCACTTTGGCATCTCTTGTGCCTCATCATGATCAGGATCCAGTAGACGTAGCAGTGGTATGCATGGTACCCAAGTGAGTGAGTGAGTCACCCGTTTCGCAATAGATGTGAGGAAGTCATGAACTGAGCTAAAAGATGCCTGCATCCTAAGAAAAAGAAATCGGTGTAGCTCTATTCCGAACCAATGTATCGAATACACGGAGATATTAGACACAATAAATTATGTGAGGACACTGCACTGTGGTGATGACAATAGTTTTATTCATTCGCCCATCCACTATCCTACCCGAAACGGTGTAGGCTCACTAGGCCCGCTGAGCACAGGGTCCCCTGATCCAGGGCCACCTAGACCAAGGACCCCCATACACAGGGGGCCCACTTGCATACTTCCCCTTGTCTATGATTAACCATTTTCTATACATTTTATACCATAATCTCTTACATTAGCGTAACGTTAGCATATCATCAACATTTGTCAGCAAAGATCAAATCGTTTAAAAAGCATTTGAAATTACTTAAAGTAGGAAAAGAATCCTCTGTGTTTCTTTTCATGAGCATAGTAGAGAGGATGCTGGGGCCAGAAAGAGCCTCTAAACCGAGTTGAGCTGAACATTCTGAGTAGAAGCTGCCAACCATTTTCATAGGGTGTATGTATCCCTAGGCCATCCGAAAAAAAGGTTTGGCACTCTGAGATATGCCTGGTATGGCGGCCATCTCGGATTTTAAGGCTGGAATGAGAATAAAGGCTTTTTTGGGCAATATCTCTGGTTCTAAGGCAGATCTGAACATAATCTGGTGTCAAACACAACATTCCCAAGGCCCAGGATACTTTTCGAACAATTCCAATAATTTTTGGATAGATGTCATTATGAAATTCAAGATGGCGGCCATTGAAATCCTGTTTTTAGTAATTTTTCAACACTGTTGAGGCAGAAAACAAGCCTAATGACAATCTAAATTACCTCCAATGTGGTAAATTATGTTTCTAAAGTCCTCAGTAATGTCTTAGGAAAGGGAAAAGTACAATCAGAACACTAAACCAGCAATTTGGATGTACTCAGGGAACGTGTTATTGCATCAAAGTCTGTCATTGCCGGTTTCCACGAAAGGGGGGGGAAACAGGAGTATGCCAGAATTTTTGAAATTTAACTAGATGAGGTATTGAATGTTACAGGGTGGCATCCATGCCAGACTTGAGGTATGACATATACTGATCCGGTTTAGGAAGGATGCCATGTGTAAAAAACATCACTGAAATTCTCAATTCTGGCAGTAGCTTGGTAAAATAAGATGTTATAAAGTCATTTCAGGTGTCTAAATCTACATTTACAGGGTCTAGGAACTCTATGGGAGCATTATAATCCTTTCTCATGCATACATTGTATGATACAACAGTAGCCATTACCAAAATTCACACTTTTTGTCATATCTTTGCAAATAATAAAGATAGACACTCATTTGCAGTGCCTACATCCACATTTTCAGAGTATTGGAACTACATGGTGGCATGATTTATGTCCTCTTGGGCATACCTTGCCCTTTGTAGGCCTAGATATGACCTAATTAAAATATATATCTTTTGTTTGTGGTGGAACTGGGCCATTAAGAAATACTTTTCTATGGTTCCCAATCATCTTGGTATCTAATATAAACCAATCAGCCTGTTTCATGGCTTACAAGACTATCATAGCCAAAACCCTTTTCTTTAACCTAAGACCATATCTATAATTTACGGGCCGATTATCCATGTATATATATATGATCATGATAATAGCCAAATATAGCTTCACTCCCTGCGTTGTGGTTTGAGTCCCATCACAGTCATAGAGGTTCAGTTATTTATGGGCTCTGAAATAACTAAATTGTGCATAGCCCTATGTTTATAAATATGTTATACAGTGAACATGGCAGATATCTGGGATTGACTAAACCGTCCACATACTAAATCAATCGGGACACTACTCTGACTAGAGTCAGTTCAACAATGAACTTCCTGCTGAACTTACTGAAGACTTTAGAAATATTTTTTGCCACATTGGAGGTAATATAGATTGTCATTTTTTCTCCCTTGGGAATGTTGGGTTTGACACCAGAATTATGATAAGATCTGCCTTAGAACCAGAGATATTGCCTGAAAGGTCCTTTATTCTCATTCCGGCCTTAAAATCCAAGATGACCACCATACCAGGCATATCTCAGAGTGCCAAATTTTTTTTTTCTGAAGGCCTAGGAATACATACACCCTATGAAAATGGTTGGCAGCTTCTACTCAGAATGTTCAGCTCAATGTTTCTGAGAGCCCTCAGCTTCCTCTCTATAGCATCAGCAAATAATCTGCATAGTGTCAGCATAACGTCAGCATGCATCAGCATATATATATAAACTTTTCTTTCAAAAAGTCCTCAAGAAATCCACATTTTTTACTTTAAAACTGAATCATCATAGCATCAACATATCATCAGCATGCATCAGCACATTATCAGCCAGGAGGCCGTGATTTTATTGTACAGATACAGATATGCTTTCACTTGATGAAACTGTACAGACCTGTATGATCGGATGAGAATTGACAAAAAAACGGTAAAAGTAGCCCCACCATAGAATTCAGCCTGGGATGGATGCTGTCGGTATGCTGATGATATGCTGATGCAGGGTATTGGACTTGGGATAATAGGTTATTCCCCAAATCTCCCAGCGTTAAGTTTCTAAACTAGTGTTCATTTTGGGGCATTTTAATGATTTTTAAAATTCTAAAAACAACCTTTTTTTATGATGAATGCTGACGCCTTACTGACGCCTTGCTGATGTCATGCTGATGCCATGTTGATGGAAACAAAATGTCATTTTTTTCCCAAAGTTTTCAGAACAGAGCTAATTTCGAGCCATTTTAAGGACCTTTCTATTTTTCCTTTTTGATGATGAATGCTGACGCCATGCTGATGGAGGATTTTCTTTTAAAGTATTGGTAGAAATGGTGTATAAAGTGTTTTTCAATAAAAGATTAGGGGGCCTCTGACGAAGGGGGCCCTGAGTCATATGGGCCCGTGGCCGAGGGGGGCCCTGGTCAGGGGGCCCTCGGTCTAGTGTCTTAATGTTATAAGTTTTGTTATAGTACAGTGAATTCCATTATTCTATACATTTGATAGCTTCACTGTTGTTGCAGAGATGAGCCCTTCCTTGCCATCCGGTCTACTCATATTGATTTATAAATATTAGAATGTATTGTACTCATGAGAGAAAGGTAACAGTACGAACTTGTTAATACTTTATCATTGTTGTAAACATGGGATAGGCTATAATGCTTTTGCAAGTACTGTACTTACTTTCTAGATCCCTGTATACATTATGTTCAAATACTTTATAATGGCTAAGCAATGTGAGATTTGATAGTTGATGCTGGTATCGGATATTTTCGAATTGCAAAAGTTCTTTCTGTACACCAGCATAAAATCAAAATTCAAACCAGCGGTCCTTTTGAGCAGGAATCTAAGGACAGCATAACCTGGTAAATTGATACTTTGTATCATAATTTAAGAATCACTCGAAAATTTCTTTTATGTGTTTTGAAAAAATTACTGCCTTATAGATAGCACATGTATAATCAGTTTACAAAAATAATTATCACAGATTGAGTTGATATTTTCATTATAACCTAGCAAAAAAAAAGGAGATAAAATTTATCCTACCTTTTTATTGTATCATCAGAGACTTGGGGTTCGTATAAAGTGGGAATCTGCAGGGAGTCCAGGACAGTGTCTTCATTATTCGGATGGAAGCTGCTGATAACCTTTTTTCCTTCAAGACAGATAAGCGCCACAGCTAGTTTAATTCTATTTTCTTTGGACAGATTTCCCTTTTGGAGGTCATTAAACTTTTCATTCAGTTTAGTATTCAACTCCTGCAACAAAGTAGTACATTATTTTGGAATACTTGTAGGAAACAGAGTCTGCATATACATTAGAAAATGGTGTCTTCAAGGCAACATAGTCCAAAAGGTTAGGCAACCGGACCCTAGTTTCAAAAAGGGGTCTGAACTAGCACTTTGTCAGGATAAAATCCTGGGCTTTTTGCTATGTACCAGGGTCCTGGTTACACCCTTATATATTATATGGTAGTTCTGCTTGTTCCTACATTAGGGCTTTGCTGCTACGGAGAGCTACTGGTATATAAGAGGCGCATCCATATTGGATAGTCTTCTGAGTCGTTGACTGTGAGATAAGTCCTATCATTCCCTCTACTTCTCTGCTTGTACCCTTCCTGTTGGCCACTCCTATCCACGAGAGTGCATACAATCACACCATGCTCCACGAACATCTCATGTGGAGGGGAGGTTAACCTAGGTCTCTGATTGAACCTATAAAGCCAAACTGATATGACTTCATAGATTGTACGATCATCGCACTCAGTGGTGGATTTAGAGGTATAGGTAAGTATTTTTCTTAATTTTTAACATTTTTGGCTAAGAGGAACCAGCTCCTACTCCCCTCAGCAGCATAAATGAGAGTTTAACTTCAGGAAATGGCTTTTTAAGAATGAAAATAAAACATCATGATATGTGACTCACGACTCGGGACACACTTCCGGTACTTTCAGACTTAACAAAAAATCGAATTAAATGATTTAAAATCCTACCCACCTACCCTAGATTTTTTTGCCATGTTGCCTGAAACACACGTTTTTGGCCTTAGGGTAAGTAGTTCGTTCTTTTGTGATTTTCCTTTTTCAAAGTTTTATCGTACCTGACTTGCCACATTGACTTGCGGGACATCAGGATGTCTCACAGTGACTAGGAATATCATGAAATTATTGGATAGTCTTGTTAAAAAGCAATTTCCTGATGTCAGATAACCGATTAAGGCATGGCCGCTTGGTCTTCTGGAACGGAGATTTGGCAAAATCTCGAAAAGATATTAACATTTCATATTGGGAAGAAATGCAAGTATCGGCCCTTTTTTTAAATCTACAGTCGGGTTGCCTGGAACACATCTTTTTCAGGTCTTATGAACATATTATGGCTAACTATTCTAATGTAATTGATTCAAACATACAAACAAATGATAGTCTGCCTTTAGGCACATATAATTATCTATCTCAGCAACAATATTTTGTTCGAACAGTCACACAAAATCAATTACAGGCATTTAGCGATTTCAGGCTCACTCTAATAGAATATCATAAGAGTATAATAGAAATTGATATATTTTTTTGAGTAGCCTACTGCAGATATTCCATTGACAATGTTAGGGGTTCCCACCATTTCTAAACAATGACTATATGTTTGATAACTGAGTCTCATACCCGACATACCTTTCTAACTGGCGTTTTATCAATTTCCCAATCCGCCATGCACCTGTCCAGATCGGAGATCTGTTGATACCATTCATCTATATTGGACCAATCTATGCAAGACGTCATTGCAGTTACCATCTTTTGTTCAGGATCATCTTTACTTCCGAAGCTAAAGGTCCGCTGTACCCACCCCTTTGTTTGTTTGGAGTCCGTCTTCAAAGAATACACCGACCAATCAAAGTGGTACCTTCTCCTTGTCTCTGTAAAAGATGTGAAATTGAAACAATCACATTGAAAAGATTCATACATTTAACATTAAAGATGTTCTAATTATTATATATATGGTGAATGCATGGGGTTAGGGCCCGATTCATAAATGTAATGAATATGCTGCTAGTACACTATAATATACATGTGATGGGGACCTTGGTTTGCCTGATAGAGGAATTAAAAAGCTGTCAAACTGTATTGACATTTAATTAGTTAAATATTTGCACATACGTTTCCAGATAGGATCAGGATCTTCAGTGAACGGCATTCGAGACAATGGAGTGTCAACGTGTTGACCCTCTACTATAGGGTGGTAGAATACCTCGTCCCAGCAGATCTCATGGGTGCAGGTGAAGATGTGCCTATCAGATTGGATTCTGAGATGGAAGAGATCTAACTCATGTTGCTATCTCATAAAACCAGATAATGTGATTATACCTGGAGAATGTGCACAATTTATAAATGAATATTTTTTTACCATTGGGCAAAACTTGCTGACTATCTTCCACCTGTACACATATTGCGACACATCTATGGCACAAACCACACAACATATAACAAATGTCTATGTGTGCCGTACTGCATAACTTACCTCGACATCACGATAGACATACACAAGTCTGGAGTGTGTATACACAACTTGACGCCCTTAACCGCCTTTCGGACCATCAAATTGAAGACCACAGACACTGGTGTATGTAGTCTCTCGTTGGGCTTTGTAAACTCCGGTAGCTTTTCACATCTGCATTGTATGAATGTTACTCATGTGAAACACAGTTACTCAGTTAGCACAGGACATTGAATCGACACTGACAAACGGTTGTTAAATGTTGATTCAATGTTGATTCAATGTGTAACTCGGTTTTTGCCCACTGGATATCTCAGCCTTAGAGTACTATTTTATCCACATAACATATTTCAGTAAAAGATAACTTCTCCCGAGGTCACGTGACATGCCATTCTGCGTTACACAGACTAATACAGTATGGAGTGACAACAATGGCACAATAGTAGATATAACGGTAGTCTTACACAAGGTGTAGTATGAGTCAACTGAATCAACTGAATCAACACTATGTCTCACTCATGGGGCCCTTTCTTACGCCTCTGTAGAGGGAACATGGCCCATCTCCTAGAAACAATGCACCCGTGGTCATAATTGAAGGATTTTGAAGTCATATATTAGTCAGACCCCACATTTATGTACCAAGTCATGTTTTTCAGTGTTTTTCACCTTCCATGGTCTATAGAATAAAGAGTCTTGGACCAGACTAGCTGTTGTTGGTTTTAGGTGAGAGTAAACACTCTAGGCTTTCAGGGAATTTTTTTTTTTGTCTCGGCCAAGGAGGAGGAAGCAGTAGAGGAGCCCTTCAAGGTTGGGGACTACGTGGCTTGCATGTACAACTAGGCGTGGTATCTTGGGCAGGTCATTACTGGTGCCAACACCGAGGGGCACATTGAAGTGTCCTTCATGGAGCGCCGCAACGTGGCCATCAACCAGTTCAGGTGGAACCCCCGGAAGGACATCGTCCACGTGCCTCCACAGGAAATCCTCTGCAAGACTTCCCCTCCAAAGCCTTTGGCCCGCAGCGGTAGGCGTGCAGATCTGTATGCCCTACCACCTGCCGAGCTGCTGAAGGTGGAGACACTGACAACGTAGCTACGAGACGACTAAACACAGGGTGGACCTGTGCACCGACCTGCCGCTGGATATCGGGTTTGGACCCGTGTGGCGGCAGATTTGACCTCACCGACCTGCCACTGGATATCGGTTTGGACCCGTGTGGTGGCAGATAGGAAAACAATGACAATTGGGTATATTTTACTAAGGTGTATGCGGATAATCGTTATCGTTACAGACATTACGTGTGTACTCGTAATGTCCGTAACGATAACTATTGCCCTGTTCTAAGCTTTAGTATGGATTTAATATGTATGGGATGATGGTAGATGTTCTTGATTCTAGTAGTTTACATGTTAGCCTTATTCAATAAGGGTAGAGAACTGTTTTGGTGGCATTTTGTAATTCCTGGAGCCTTTGTAATCTCAGAAAAATGTAAAAAAAAGGTTGAATTTTGTCTTCCGAGCGACTTTGTACAGCTACAATATATGACAACAGAGTCTTTATAGGGTTTAAACAACAGGCCAACCTGTTTTACACATGTCCATAGCAAATAGATATGCATGGGATCACTTAGTGATGTGTGTGACATGTTACGCTCAGTCTTTCCCATATATTGTAATGTCCGTAACGATAACTATTGCTCTGTTCTAAGCTTTAGTATGGATTTAAAAAGTATAGGATGATGGTAAATGTTCTTGATTCTAGTAGTATACATGTTAGCCTTTTTCAATGAGGGTAGAGAGGTGCTTTGGTGGTGATTTATAATTCCTGGCGCCTTTGTAATCTCAGGAAAATGTCAAAAAAAGGTGGAATTTTGTCTTCCAAGCAACTTTGTACAGCTAAAATATGTGATAACAGACTCTTTCTAGGGTTTAAACAACAGGCCAACCTGTTGTTAACATGTACAAATAGATATGCATGGGATAAGTTTGAGATGTGTGAGACATGTTTTGCTAAGTCCTTCCCATATTGTAATGTCCGTAACGATAACCCCCATTTTACGCGGCTCAGGTACCGTCCAGTTAAAGCATTACTGTAGATTTAATATGTATAGAATCATGGTAAATGTTCTTGATTCTAGTATACATGTTAGCCTTATTCAATAAGGGTAGAGAAGTGCTTTGGTGGCATTTGTTAATTCCTGGAGCCTTTGTAATCTCAGAAAAATGTAAAAAAGAGGTGGAATTTTGTCTTCCGAGCAACTTTGTGCAGCTAAAATTTGTGATAACAGACTCTTTCTAGGGTTTAAACAACAGGCCAACCTGCTTCACACATGCAGATACCAAATAGATATGCATGGGATAAGTTTCAGATGTGTGAGACATGTTTTGCTAAGTCCTTCCCATACTGTAATGTCCGTAATGATATCTCCCCATTTTACGCGTCTCAGGTATGGTTCAGTAGAAGTGTTAGTGTGGATTTAATATACAGTGGCTTAAACTCCTGACTCATGTTGTTTTAGGATAGAGGAAGGACAAATCAGATAGTTCTTAATATGTTTAAACAGGTTTAGTATATTGAAAGGTATATATCTTAGCTCCTTGGAACACTTTTTGATACATTTCTAACCCTAGCGGTTCAGTTTTTATCGCCTCGTTAAGTTTATTGTCCTTTTTTCAGGTGACTCCGTGACCAAAAATCCATGATCATGAACATTATGTTTTAAATACATCACAGCAACTAATAATCTTGTTTACAAGCTGGGCCAACATATATCTTCAAGCATACCAAGAATGGAAATCCTCTGAGTAATAATTTTTTAGATACAGCCCGATGAATTTTGAACATTTATCAGAAATATGAACATTTCAACTACATACTCTCAACTTTACTCTAGTTTCCTCAAAATGGTCCCATTATTGTTCAAATTCACTCTACAGTGTCCTGATCATGTGTTCTATAAGAAATATGAAGCATCATGATATCTGGCTAGACCAAATTTGCACAGTATAGGCCTAAAGTACCCCTATTAACCTATTTTACGTCACGGAGTCACTCGGGTGACTCCGTGACGGAAATAATTTCTTGTATAAATGAGCTTAAAAATGGTGGATTTTTGCATTAGAACATTAGAGGGAGTGGGTAGGACACAGGAAAACCAGAGATCACTTAAATATACTGGGTATTAACAATTCTATGAAGGTTTAAATTTTCATCAGGGTGGCTGGTGACTCCGTGACCAATATTCCGGGTGACTCCGTGACAGAAAATATGTATCCCAATAGACATATGCTCCTGGAGGCAAGATTATTGGATATTTTTCAAAATTTCTTTTTTCCAGCAGAAGACACAAAAGTTACCTCACAATCTGGGATACAATAGAGACTGTGTGGATCTTCTTTATTTACTATATAGAGGTATCAGCCTGAAATGACATTTGAATATTTTGCTGACAAAACACACTTAAATGACTGTGGGGAAAAAAATACGGAACATATCTAGTGAAATCCTCGTGAATCAATTGACTTTACCATAGACTTAATAGAAAATGATATTAGGAATAAGCTGTTACTGCCTTAGTACACATGGGAGACATGTAAAACATGACATTTTTAGCATTTTTGACGTTTTTAGGGGTTTTTGGGCCTTTAGAGGGCCAGAAAATGTAAAACATTGGGCCAATATACTAAAAATAGAGATTTCCCGAATAATTAGGATGTTTTTTTCACTTATACCAAAAATTTGAATAAATTGGTGCAAAACTGGTTATTCTGTAGGGGTATAAGCCTGAAAAGGGCCAGAAATAGCCGAAACAACATAAGTGGGGAGTTTATATTCTTGTCCCATTTAGTGTTAGTGTGGATGTAATATGTATGGAATCATGGTATATGTTCTTGATTCTAGTAGTATACATGTTAGCCTTATTGAATAAGGGTAGAGAGGTGCTTTGGTGGTGATTTATAATTCCTGGCGCCTTTGTAATCTCAGGAAAATGTCAAAAAAGGTGGAATTTTGTCTTCCAAGCAACTTTGTACAGCTAAAATATGTGATAACAGACTCTTTCTAGGGTTTAAACAACAGGCCAACCTGTTGTTAACATGTACAAATAGATATGCATGGGATAAGTTTGAGATGTGTGAGACATGTTTTGCTAAGTCCTTCCCATATTGTAATGTCCGTAACGATAACCCCCATTTTACGCATCTCAGGTACCGTCCAGTAGAAGCTTTACTGTAGATTTAATATGTATAGAATCATGGTAGATGTTCTTGATTCTAGTAGTATACATGTTAGCCTTATTCAATAAGGGTAGAGAAGTGCTTTGGTGGCATTTTGTAATTCCTGGAGCCTTTGTAATCTCAGAAAAATGTAAAAATATGGTGGAATATTGTCCTCCGAGCGACTTTGTACAGCTAAAATATGTGATAACAGACTCTTTATAGGGTTTAGACAGCAGGCCAACATTTTTTGTACATGTATATACCATTTATATAGGTATTTAAGATGTTTGAGATGTGTGAGAGAGGTTTTGCTAAGTGCTACCAAATTATGTAATGTCCGTAACGATGACTCTATGAAATAGGGTCAATGTACGGGCCCACCACGACACATAACGGTCAGCAGGTACCCACAACTATGCATGATATTTGAAGTAGACATGTTGAGGATAACACACAGCTGTTTTGATACTAAACAGGGCATTTTTGAAGAAATTAGAGTAAAGTTGGGATTCTGATATTAAATTTTCACAAATTCCATGAGTACCGCAATTTTTGTCGAGTCGTAAAAAGAAATGTTTTTGGTCTAGGGTTTCCAACCTTTGCATGCCTAATGTTTAGTATTTATAATGTAATGTCCGTAACGTTTACTCCAGGTTCTAGTCGCCGGTGAATAAAGACGGACCCCCTGGGAGTTAAGCTTTCCCTCGAGTTGATTCTGGTAGCCAAGATACATGTCTTTCAAGAAAATAAACTTGTATAAAGATCAAAGAAGAAATTTTACTGATCCAGAATAGGGACCAAAATTGGGGCATTTTTCGGATTTCTGACTCATATGTGTTATTTTGATATCACCATTGAATTAGAAGAGAACTCCCTACGGACGCTTCATTGGGATCTTTGATATTTGGCATTCAAGGAATTCGTTCCGGCTGTACATACATACCTTGACTCGAGGTCAGTCTCATTGCTGTTCCTCTGACACTTCTTGTTGCCTGTAAAAATACATATGTTGATCAAGAAGTCCTATAAACACCATAATAGGTTTATATAATGTATAATACGATGCACTCGAAAGGAATGATACACTTTTACATAACCAAAGGCTCCATCCATAATCCATAGCTATTAAAATTCCAAATAATGTAATGGATATGATCAACCCATTATACTCGGTCATAACAATATACAATGTCTAATTTGTCTCTTCCGATTCATGGAACTTCTGTACAGCGACCCCTTAACATTAGATATTTTGGATCATTTTCGGAACTTAATAAAGGAACAAACAGTAGCAACTTTTACATAATCTGACCCTAGATTCCGAAAAGGGCCGACCTTTCTCAAATTTTTAACAAAACTTTTGTCAGGAACAACGACAAGCCCCTATTGATTTCAGTAGCGCAATATCGGAAAGTTTCCTAATCTACCTAGTTACTGGAGCAATCAGTGACTCATCAGTCCATGTGGCAATTTACAACGTATTCCTGGCACTTTCAACATTAGAAAAAAGGGTAAAGGGTCCGGCCTACCTACCCTAATCTTCTGGACTATAGTTATGTTGCCTGAAAGCAGTGAACCCTAAATCCCTGGCTTTAGAATGGGTCATTCCTTGATGTAAATAATGTGAAGGAACACTGCTGTTTAGTATTATCCAAATAGAATAATTTTGGAGTGGCAATACAATACAGTGCAATAGGTACACACACATAAATGTGAGCATCACTGTCTCCAAAACCATGGATTTCTGTGCCTGTTGCTCAGAAGTAGGTGGTTTTGGCAACAGGGACGCTCACGCCTCTCTATGTGCAATCCTTAGTACAGTAAATAGCCAATCTACATACCTGTCTTCTTGTCTTTCCCTCGTTTCAAACTTCCATAAAAGTCCGGATCGGATTTATCAGGTGAATCATCTGATGAACAATATTAATAATTAGTGACTTAGAAGTAAAAAGCTTTCTCTGAATATGAGCAGTTTTTGAAAAATTTGTAGCTAGAATTTGAGCAAAATAATAGAAGTCCCCCAGTAATTACACCAACATTCCATTCCAATCATTTGGACTGACAATTGAACGCTTTTGTTCTATCTGACAATGCTGTGCAAATGAAAATAAGCTAAAAGAAAAAAAAGCTCCATCCATAATCCATAGCTATTAAAATTCCAAATAATGTAATGGATATGATCAACCCATTATACTCGGTCATAACAATATACAATGTCTAATTTGTCTCTTCCGATTCATGGAACTTCTGTACAGCGACCCCTTAACATTAGATATTTTGGATCATTTTCGGAACTTAATAAAGGAACAAACAGTAGCAATTTCCCACTATTTTGCTTTCTTTTGGTGGGGTTGTAATCAAGTGGCTTACCTTTTTGCATCTCATTGCTTATTGTACTTTGTGAGGTTGGTGATGGTGGGATATGTTTTACCGCACCATGGACAATTTCACCCCCTATAAAACGAATGTGAACAATATACAATGTGTACACATTGTGTGAAGGCCACAAGCTGGTTCATGCTGGAATTTGTCTGTACATTAGGAAGACGTTGTTAGGCCGGGACGGCAAGCGCTATCCACATGCCACAGGCATGCGAATAGGCATCGTTTTTTGCACCCCCATGGCGTGTGAATAGTGGTTCTTATTCCCACACCAAGAAGTGTGTGTGTAGCAGACCTTTTTCCTACACCCATAAGGGTGCAGAAAAGAGTACATGTAAAAATAAGGGAGCATTACCAAGAGCCCCTACGGAGCAGCAGGTAGAGTGTTTGCATGGTGCATGGGTGGCCTGGGTTCGATTCGAAGTCGAATCAGGGTTTTTTGCACTCATATCAAAAACGTTTTTGTACTGCAAAACGTTTGGCACTCAAAAAGGTCTAGACTCAGAAAACGATTGTGCACTCAAAACATTTTTGCATTCAAATCTAACTTTTGACTCAAATATATATCACCCATTTTCCTGTCACCTCTGGACTTAAAGCTATAAAGTGTGTCAATAACAGCTTTATACGCACCCCAACGCAGTGTGGGAAAAAGAATCCTAATTCGCACACTATATAGGGTGTGAATAATGGCCCTAATTCACACCCCAATTGCCGTCTTATATGCCTATCAGTATAGTCTAGGGTGCCAATGAGACCTTTACAGCACACCCTATATGGTGTGGGAATATGAACTACTATATAGACCCTACCCAGTGTGGGAATAAGAGCTATTATTCGCACCCTGTGGGCTTGCAAATAGCGGCCGTTATTCGCACGCCCATGGCGTGCGGATAGCATCGGCCTTTCGGGCCCTTGGTTGTATAACAGCCAAGTGAATCAACATAGTTAACTGTAATAAATACACTTGACAGTCAGCCATCCAACTTCTAATATGATTTCTATCATAACTCTGCTATGAAAATGCCACAACATAAGTATATTACCTGCAGCCACATTAGCCAAAATGTATATATATAGTTGATATTTTAGTCCAAACCTCTTGAGATTAAAACAAAACGTAGATGTTTTTTTTCGCCATTGTCAGGTGTTTCACATGCCACCTAATGCTCAAGAAAACATTCCATCAACGTCAGCAGGAATATCTTAGCTCATGTCATCTTTGATCATAATCAATTTTATCTGTGTTTCTATGATAAAATCAGGCAAGACAAATACCTCTTCTCATTCTATGGTCTATGGGGCTTCCTTCGTGGATTGTTGGTATACTTCCTGTTGGTGAATCCTGCAGGTCGTTCAGGCTTCCTAGGAAACAGTGAAATCATATTATGTGAAAAGTAACAGGGAGTGTGTACATGTATATGCATCATTGCACATATTGTTTTGTAAACAAAAATATGTAGGATATTGATGTGAGTTAACCATTTATAGGGTTACTGATGAATTAGTCACCAAGGGCAACTGCACAAATGCATTCACTCTCACTTGTGTCTAGTTTGTTTCCAAGATCGAATCGTTGATATTTTCCATCAATCAATTTTGGCATATAATAGCTAAAGTTATTTAAGGAAGCACGCAGTTCTACCGTAACCTTATGGTGAATTATGAATATATTAGGTAATAATTTATCCAGAAAAAAAAATCGGAATATATAGTGTAGTGGTTCGTAATCTCAGAAAGAGAACAAGAACGTCAGTTTCCAAGTGCGAAGTAGAAAGCGTGTTTTATTCAACGTATCCCTATTACAATTGAATCTAGTCTTAACCCGAAGGGTAAGACGAAGCAGTCCTGGTTCAATCTAGTGATTGGGGTAGGGTAATGCGGGGAGTCAGCCGGGCCTGCACTGACTGGCGACTATACGAGGAGGGGAGGTTTATATACCCCCTTTGGATGTGAAATGGACATGGTCACGTGTCGGTTGGCTCCCGCCTGAAACGTGGTGCGCAGTACCCGAGAGAGGACAGTCGCCCCCTCTGGGATACCGCCCACACTAACGCCAGGCGGGAACAACCCGAACTTAACCCTCCTCGGTCGCCTGGATATAAATGACTGTAGTAAACCCCTACACTACCCCCCCTAGACAACACTAGGTGTGGTAAAAACCTGAGTAGTAGACTCATAATAAAATAGTTTGACAACCAGAAGTAGTTTGTCTATACACTATACACAAAGGGTTTTACTACCATTAGTCATATGTAATATATGATGAACAATATTAATGGAATTAAGGCATTACACTGTCATAGAAACCTTATGATATGATTTTTACGTTAAGTAGTACCCGAAGTAGTTACTAACAGTTTGTAACTATCTTCTGATAGGAAATACATATATAGTCCTGATAAGGACCTTTAAAAATATAATCGGCAAGTGTACCAATTCCGAAGAATTATTACCAGTCCTAAACAGGACTCACAAGCCTAAAAAAAAAATTTACATAGGGATACATGATAACTTTTCTCCGCACCAGAATCAAAATTTTCATCACCTCCGTTTTCCATAACAAAATATATCTACAACTAGATATACATACTCTTATTTACACCCACCCGAAGTGGTTAACGTTTGAACACAGTTATGGTTTATACAGATCTTTGGTATTATCCTGAGTATCATAAACTATCGTAGTGTATCAGCACCATAAATATATATTAGAAACATGGACGAGAATGTACGTTTTAATAAATAATCTGGAACTGCAGCGGTATACTGCAGAACCTCACAAAAGTGCTATGTTGACTTTAAAAAGTCGGATACTGGGCTGATCTCCGGATCTGCTTCGGGACGAGTACGTGAGGTGCTCTCCTCTTCATCTTGGACGACTGAGTGAGTTGCTCTCCTCTTCATCTTGGACGACTGAGTGAGGTGCTCTCCTCTTCATCTTGGACGACTGAGTGAGGTGCTCTCCTCTTCGGGTCTACCAGCAAATGGTAGACTCCTGTAGGTGTAATGTATGTTTAAACGTTTACATATGTGGAAATATTATTAACACTTGGTATGGATATCATTACCTCAGAACCTAAAGGTTCTTTTAATATGAAGGGATAGTCCCTTCATATTTACCTTCGGCTTCCGTAGCCGAAGAGTTCCTGAAACAACTACAGCTGTATTCAGTTATCCCGAAGGAGCTTCGTTTCAGCCTTCGGGTACCTCCTTCTTTTGGATGGCATCTTTCAGCTGATCCATGCTCCCATCCCAGTCCGAGAATTTCATCCCGAGGCAAATTTTAAATTTGGCCTTCATCTCCCGAATTTCTTCCTGCAGCTCTTTACACTCCTCTCGGACTGTAGCTTCTAGCACAGCGGCTTTGTCGCGCTGTGCTTCCAAGAACCTGGTCTTGGTAACTACCTCATCGGCAGTGTCCTTCTGAAGGCTCTCCTTTTCCTTCCGGTGACACTTCCTTACCCCTTCTATGAAGTGTTGTACCACCCTCTTGTGGTAATCCTCAGCCATCACCCGCTGTTCCTTCTGGAAGTCATCCAGAATCTCCTGGCCTATCTGATTGGACAGCAGAGCATCCTTAGGAAAGTAGGATGCTATAGGCGTTACATTAAGAGTGGCCGCAGGCTTCTCCTTCTTAGGTTTGACCTCCTGTGTTTTAACAGGAGGATCCACGGTTGGTTTCCCAACCTCAGTCGGCTTTCCTGGTGGTGGAGCCGGCTTATGGGGTGGTGTCGCCGGAGCTGGTACTGGACCTTTCGGTGGCGGAGGAGGAGGTTTCATAGCCTCCCCATCCGGCCCAGTGATCCGGTGAGCAGGCTTGAATGCCTTGTGTGATGGCGGCTGTTGTTGGTGCCGCGAAGCATCCCTACTGGCATGCTTTAACACCTGCTGGTGTATTCCTGAAGGGGCGGATGGTTCCGTTCGTCCCGAAGCAGATGAAGGTCTGCTTGTCGGGCCCCCTCGGTACCCGGCGTCGGGTAGGACACCCCCCTGGGCAGACGAGGTGGACGCCACATGTCGCACCAAGTCGTACCAGGACCGGGAGGGTTCCTCCCCAGGACTCCTGCGTCCCCGTTGGGCCAGCTCCCTATCAATCTCCCTCTGGCGAGCGAGTTCATTCTCGCGCCTTCGGGTGTCTTGGGGGGTCTGGCCGAGCGTCTGAGACTCCTGTCCAGGCGCCAAGTCCATCTCCGGATAGTCAGTATGTCTATCCGCAGATGCCTCATAGCTATGACCACTATGAGAAGACTCCGTGTAATAACGGGAGTCAATCTCCTCAAGGCTGAGGGTCCCTCCTCTTCTGACGTGAGTAGCCGGGCTGGTGGACCGAGACCGTCCCCGATCACCTTTCGGCTGCTCCCCCCGACCCCGGTAGTAGTCCCTCGGGTCGGGTTCTCTCCCACCTCTCCCCCGGCCTCGATTGGCAGACCGACGGAACATCTCGGGTGGGTATTGGTCCGGATCCAAGTCAAACTTCCGTGAACCCGGGACCTTCGCAAACCTCGCTACTGTGAGCTTCGATTTGCTTTCTGCTACCTCGCAGAAATACGCCTTAGAAGAATTAAGGCTCTTCGGATCCTTCTTCAGGACATCTCTGAACGCGTCTATCACGCGTTCATGCAGGGCCATTACCTTGGCTCTGGCCTCACCACCTCCAATATTATGGAGCATGGTCATGTGCTTGATTAAGCGTCCACGCCTAGGATGCAGGTGACCCGAACAGGTAGCGGTACCTGCCCCCTCCGGATCGCACTGGTACACCACATAGTGATGGGTGTGATTTTCCACTAAGTGGCGCAGGTACCTCGCCCTAGTGGTGAAGGATACCTGTAATTCCAGAGATGACTGGCATTTCTGGAATGGACACTCAAGGTGGTCCCTGTCCCAATGTCGGACAGCCCAGCGGATCTTTGCCTTCTGATCCCTGGTATAATAGGTTTCCGGGAAGAAATCTATTTTCTTAAGCCAGTCCTCGTAGAACTCGCTCACGAGAGGATCCCTTTGGGTGGCTCTGCACCAATCCTCATCGTCGGATCTCCCATTCAAATTGATGACGGGCGGGATGGAGAAACGCCCCGATCCTTTTGCGCATTCCCCCCAGTAGGAGGGAATGAATCCCTGAAATCCACCTCTGGCGTTATTCCAGATGTGTTTTTCCAGGGCAGTACCCGACTCGCTCCCCGAGCTGGCGTCGGACTGATGTCCAGCAGCCACCTTCGGGTCGGGCGTCGGGTCGGTTTGGGTGACTGTGGTCACTGGGTCCTTCGTCTGGGAAGGAGATTTTGGAGCCGCAATGTCCATATCGTCCTCCCCTGTAGCAGACTTCCCTTGGGAAGTACTGCTCGTATCAGATTTATCCGATACTGACCCATCGGTCACAATCCGCTGGGCGTCTGTTACTCTCTTTAATCGGGCTGCCTCATTCCTCAGGGCTTGGCGACCCCGAGGCTGGACAAAAGGGGATTCACCTTTTGTAACTACCACAGTCCGGATATCCTGACTGTGGGGACTGCTAGTGCGGGTTGCAGGGTCACCCCTTCGGATGTCCCTGCTGGCTTTAGCTGCAGCCTTCTCCTCTGCCTGAGTCAAACTCTTAGTCCGAGTCTTGACCATTTCCTCCACCGTCTCGACTATGGCTTCGTGACGGCTGAGGTCCTTCTCCGCCATGATTGTTTTCATGCGGTTATAGTCTATCTGATAGACCTCGTAGGATAAGTTGGACCGTATTAAGTCCCTATATCCTTCAACCGATCTCGGTTCCAACATCCCTACCGGGTTGTATCTGCGGTAGCAACCTACCGCGAGGGTAGTGGCGCCGAATGCCCCACACGAAGTGTCATCCGAGATGCGTGTCATCCGAGGCACACACATCCCGACGTCAGCCATCTCGGCGTCGAACAAGCCCTTCCGAAGTGCTTTACACACCCGGAGGCCTTGCTGTAGATTTTCCCAGGTGGCAAACCACTCTGGGGGCATGATGCGGAGAGCTCCCGCATCAATAAATTCTTGCAACATATCCACTATGTCGTTAGGGATAGGTCTGGCTAGGCCTATCTCCGTGGCGCACATCACGTCTGGATGGAGATTCATCTCCCTTCCATCGTAGCAACTTTTACCAGTTGACTTCACCAGTCTAGCTGGCTTCTCATCTTTCGGGTGGTTATTCGGGTCGATGTTCGGATTACCACACATATCCCACGTATCCTTCAGATGTTGGGCCTCCTCCTTCTCTATTTTTAGAGCAAGAAGACGATCTTTTTCATGAAGACTCCTTCGTTCAGCCTCAGTGAGAGCTGATTCAGACGTGGATACATCCATGTCTTCCTCTTCGAGGAGTTGCTCCTCGGAGAGAGTAACAGGGCTGGCGGCACCAGCACTGTCTTCGTGGGGCAGATCGGCCATGTTGTGTGGCCGGTCCCCTCCGCCCAACTCGAGCTGCCGTGAGGCCATGCTGGGTTGGGCGCTCTTATTTATACTAAATAAGAGTCCTAACTATTACTACAGGTCTTTGTGGAGGACCTGTTCTCCTTTTGAAACGTATTCACCTACTTTTGACGCTTGAATTCGGTTCCTATTAGATCCTCCTCGTTGGCCAGCACACTGTGCCGGCGAAGATTCGAAATCTAATGAACCAAAACGACCCCTTTGCGCAGAGGTCACGCGCATCCACGCGCGTCTCGGGCCCTCCGCGAGACTGCCCTAACTAGGTCACTCATTGACCCAGTTCTTTTCCCGCGCCCGTAGGGCGCCGGTGCTTCTTATTATAAACAGGTGCTTCGGGTAGTAGCCGAACCGTTCGCAACCAACAGCTCTGCTGGAGTATTAGTGAGGTTTTTATGGGAAGCATGCCCGCAAACCCACCGGATTATCCGCTCACCACCCACTGGTACCCTGCTGGGGGGTTTACACGCTCCATACCCGGTCACTCGTGTATATTCCAACATTTAACAGATGACAACACAAAATAATTTCTCGGAAAAAGAGGAAATAAATTTATAATTTTTCCCGCCAGGAATTTCTTCCCTCCCTCTCCTAACATAGTACAGGACAACACACTCGTTGTGTACTAGCTTAGGTTACCGCAGCCCTTTCTATCAGGCGGGGACTGCGTCGGGTACCTCCCATGGGTATTTTCTTTGACCTAGCTCCCGAAGGCGCCTTTTCAGAGGCAGGGTTAGCCGTCCCCTTTCTCTTCCGCCTAGGTTTGCTTACAGCTAGCGAGACTTTTTCTTTCTTCTGCACCTTCGGATCACTGCCCCCCAACTTCCTAGGCCTTCCTCGGCCACGTTTCGGGGTTATTTGATCCATTTTCCTGCTCTTTACTTCTTGGAGTAATTCATCTACTCCTAACCCATACGTTTCTGTGGTCAGATCCCTCCCCTTCCAGGGACGGAGCCGAGCCACGTTGAATTTATAGATCAGCCCAATTAAGGATCTAATCATGACAGTACAGTCACTTACTACTCTAGTCACCACAAATGGACCATCCCAGTTGCTTGCCAATTTTAAATTGGATAGAGGTTCGTGTAGTCTTACTACTTGATCCCCTACCTTGAACCGACGGACTTTTAGTCCATGGTCATAACCAGTCTTCTGCCATTTCGCGTTCTTTTGTAACTCAGTTCTAACAAGTTCGTATGCGAATTTAAACTGGTCTCTTAGTGATTCTACAAACATCACGTGACAGGGTGCGTCGGGATTCAACCCGACCACTCCAAAAACAAGATCGGCTGGCATGATCATGTCCTCTCCAAACACTAATAAGTTTGGGGTGCAATTGGTGCTTTTATGAACAGTGCTGTTGTATGCATGGCATACATATTCACATTGTTCATCCCAATCCGTCATACTTTCATTCACCAAGGGTTTCAGAACCTGAATTAGCGTTCTGTTGAACCTTTCCACCATCCCATCACTCTGGGGTCGGTAAGGATTGGTCCGGGTCTTACAGATGGCTAACCCATGGCACATTTCCTGCCATAGATCCGACTCAAATTCCCGGCCTTGGTCACTATGCATCATCAGAGGCACTCCTAGGTGTAATACCCAACCTTTCACAAAGGCCTTCGCACAGGTCGCCGCTTTGTGATCGGGTAAGGGGAACACCCGCGTGTACTTAGTATAGTAGTCAGTGACTACCATCATACACGTGTTACCATCAGGGGTTGTTTTAAAACCACTGATGATGTCGATTGCTATTCTCGCAAACCTAACTCCGAACAGTTCCTGGGACAAGGGCATTTTACCCATCCCAGGGCCGGGTTTATTTTTGCAGCAATCGGGACACGTGGCGATCCAACGTAATAAGTCAGTGCTCATTCCTGGCCAGTAGTATCTTCGGGACAGGCGTTCTAATGAACGTTTCTTCCCAAAGTGACCACTGGTCATATGACCGTGACAATAATACATCAAATCCCTCCTCATACCGGAGGGGATCACTACCTGTCTGATCCTTCTTCCTGAAGGATTGATCTTCCATCTATATAGAACACCTTCGGATACTTCCAGCTCTGTCCATTGAGCTAAAAATCTCCTCATCTCCCTATTTTCTAGCGAGATTTCAGGTCGAACAAGTTTGATCCCCTTAGGAATCAACCCGAGCAACCTCCCCACGTTCGGATCCTTCTCCTGGAACCTTCAGATAGTCTCCATAGACCATTAAAGGATACCAGTTCCCCTGGATTCCAGTGGCAACCGGACTCCAGCTAGGACCGCCCCGTGGGCTCCACAATCATCACATTTCTCATTTCCACAACTCCTGATGGGTCTGCGGGACAGTGCATCAGCATTTACATGCTTCACACCAGGTCGGTGTTGGATCTGCTTCTGTTCCAACCCGAACTCTGATGTGTGTTAACCACCGGCCTATCATACCTTCAGCATCCTTAAAATTAAGTAACCACCTCAAGGAGGAATGGTCAGTCCTCAGCGTAAAATCTGAGCCCCACAAAAAATGTTTATATTTCTTTGTGTAAACAATCACTGCCAATAGTTCCCTCTTGGTGGTACATTAATTCCTTTGTGACTTGTTCATGGTGTTGCTAGCAAAAGCAATGGGAACTTCCTTTCCGTCTTGGACCTGACTCAAAGCAGCTCCAATGCTCTCATTGCTGGCATCAGTATCCAGGATGAAATGACCGGCGGCTGTCGGATATTTCAACACTGGTGTTTCAACAAAGAGTCTTTTGATGGATTCAAAAGACTCGTCTTGCTCTTTTCCCCATGGAAAAACTTCCTTACGCCTACCAGGTGTCCAATGAGACAGTGACTGGATAGGATAGCTCACCTGGGCATAGCCTGGTAAGAAATCTCGATAATACGAGCAGAACCCAAGGAATGAACGGACATCCTTGGGACACCTGGGTTTTTCCCACTCCGTCACACTTCGGATCTTCTCCGGGTCTGCTTTCACACCCTGTGTGGAAATGATTCTCCCCAGATAATTAATATCTTTCTTAAACAACTGACATTTCTTAGGTTTTAATTTCAACCCATTACTCATGATTCTCTGGAGGACTTCTTCCAGGTTGTCTAGGCAACCTTGAAATGTTTTTCCGAAGATAATGACGTCATCTAGGTAAACTAGACATTTCTTCCATAGTAGATCGCTCAGTAATGTCTCCATCATGGCCTCGAAGGTGGCTGGCGCATTGCACAACCCGAAGGGCATGACGTTGTACTGGAACAATCCTACATGGCTAGAGAAGGCCGTCTTCTCCATGTCGGCAGGTTTCATTCCGACCTGCCAGTACCCAGACTGTAAGTCTATGGTACAGTACCATTCATTCCCTCCTAGTGAGTCAATGGTTTCATCAATCCTCGGCAGAGGATATGAATTCTTCTTCGTCATCCCATTCAGTTTCCTGTAGTCAATACAGAACCGTATGGTCCCATCTTTTTTTGTGACCATACAGACTGGACTGCTCCAGGGACTGGAACTGGGTACAATAACATGATCCTTAATCATCTTATTGATCTCAGTTTCTGCTACCTCCTTCTTCTTCAGAGGTAGCCGACGGTAAGGAATTTTAAAGGGGGAACTTTCCCCCACGTCAATTCCGTGTAGGACTTTATCAGTTCGTCCTAAGGGTTCTCCTGGGAACGCGAAGGCCCTTCGGCAACGTTTTAACATTACCCGAAGGTCCTTCTGCTCCTTCGGATCTAGTTCCGAAGCATCTAGAATTAGCTTTTCTAATTCCTCTTCAATTACGGCCGTACCCGGCGGCTCTTCGGATGGCAACCCCAGAAGGCTGCTGGTGACCGCCTCCGCGAGTACCACACTGCCTACTTTAGCGCCTTTCTGGAGATAAACCATATGAACACCAGGATTGGAAATAGGGACAAGAGTCCATTGGGCATTTCCCACCAACGTATCAGCAGATTCCAACCGGAGGGATTGGAGATAAGCTACGTCGGGTTCCATAACCCCGGCCCTTCCTCTTAGTTCAGAGGAAGCGCTTATTAACACATCACATGTGGTTCCCGGTGGAAGTTTCACCGTCTGTGCGACACTTGCTACACTACTGATAACTCTCAGCACACATTGTGCTTTGATATTATAGGGACTCTGTATGGACAATTCACCTGTCTTCGGGTTCAACATCATCCCGAACAGGTCGGCAAAGTCCATCCCTATGATACCATCATCCTCGATCTCAGCAATGGTTGGGGAGAATACCACCACCGAGATACACAGGAAAGTACGTCCAAACGTCCGCAATCTGCTACCGTCGGCTGTGCACGCATTTACCCTCATTTTAAGGTCATCATTTGTGCCCAGCAGAAGAGTGTAGAACTTCCGAGAGATGATGGAGTGGCTGGCTCCAGTATCTATCAGAAATTCCCCGACTCTACCCTTCACAGAAGCGGCTAAATACCACCTTTTTCCTCCATTCAATGAAGGGTTACTAGTGAACTTCTGTAAGTCACTCTCAGTACCTAGATCTAATCCACGCCCTTTTATGTATTCCAGGCAAGGGTGATCTAGGGGGAGCCTGGTTCCACAAACCATTGCACTATACTCCTCCGCATCAGCACCGGGTTTCCCCGACTCACTTCCCGAATGTATGACTGGAATGCTGATGGCCCCGGCCCCAGGGTTCCCAAGCTGCGCCTGCTTGTCCCCCATTTGTCCGGGCGTCACTACTGAGTGTGAACTTACTCCTGTTCCGTCAGGAGTATCATGGCATATTTCCTTCGGGATCTCTGAGTCGCCTTCCTCAGGGATCCCTTTTAATTTTCCGAGTTCTTTCCGGAGAATCGCATCACAGGTTTCTCAGCTGTGCATGAGGAGGCATAATGCCCCTTCTCCTGACATCTGTAGCATGTTACAGTACTCAGTTCGGGTTTAACCCTCCTTTCCTCTTTCTTATCAAACATCGCCATCATACGCTGCATCATGGCTTCTACCAATCCGAGGGACTGGTCGGGTTCCGATTTCTTCGGAACATTGGGTTCTGGTAGACCCGAGGGAGGTTTGGAAGGGGTTTTTGAATTGTCCCCTGGAGGTTTCTCTGGCTTTTTGCTAGAGGATGATTTGTCAAAAGGTTTCCGCCTTTTGTTATCACCGGACTTTTTGTCCCGGCGCTTCCCACTGAAGGCTACCGCCCCAATGGTCTCCTCTCCTTCGGAATCCTCACCCGAGGATCCTCCGCTGCTACTATAGTCAACTACCGCTGACGTTCGGGATTGGTTGGACACCAATCCGGCAAGAACAATTTTCTTCTTCTCATAACCATCTATGGCTAAAAATAGATCGGCTAGGGAGGAATCGTTTTTCCAAGCTTTTCTGGTTATTTCCTGATGATCAGGGTCACTCAGTCTGCTAATAAACCGGACAAAGAGAGTCTCGATATAGTAATCGGCGTCTCTAGCCCATTCGGGTCTTGCCTGATGCAGAATCCGTTGAAGCTCTAGACCATATATCTTTGGGGACTCTTTTGGTTTCTGGGTTCGTCCCTTGAAGACCAACCAGTGATCTACGGTCACCAGGTTCCCAAAAATATATACAGCAGTACTTTCGAGCTGATCATATGTACCCGAAGGGCCATATGTGCTTCTCCATTGGGAGACTGCTGATTTACCTGGCCCATCATTTAGCCAGATTACGAAGGCTCCTAATGAGTCTTCTTTAGACCACCCATTGTATTTGCAGTCATCCACAAATATTTGGTATTCATCTTTCCAGGGTCCTTTCCCTTTGTAGGGTTTGGTGATCCTGGCGGTGCGTCGGGCACCCCTGGTGGCCCCTTCTATCAGCTGATCTGATAGATTCCGGCTCCAGTCCAATATTTCAGTGGCATCTTGTCCCCGGCTATAGCTATCTAAGCCAAGGCTCTTGATACAAGGATCAGTATCATAAACCTGTCTCAATCCGGGAGCCATTGAGGTTCTTCGGGTCAATGGTCGGACTGGAGAGACTGGTTCGCACCCGGGAAACCGGGTGGGTCGAGGGCGAGAAGTGGTACCCGGATAAGGGGGAACACTCCCGATGGTTGTTTGGTCATGGGTTTGGGGTCTAGGCCGACTTCCCTGACCAGTTGTGGGTCTATCAGGACTATCAGTACGGGGGTACTGTCGGTTCTGATCCCTAGACCATCCAGCAGAAGGTCCTTCCCCCGCTCTCTTGCCTCGGGTTGCATGCCCCCGGGTTTGATTTCCCGGAGTTCTCCCTTCTCTGGTCTCTGCCTCCTGGTTATGATGAAAAATCAGGTCACCCCAATTATCATAACCATACCACCCCCCCTGTTGATCCTCATGGGTGGTGGTGTTCTTGTCCGTACCCGAAGGGGGTGGAACAGCTCCATACTGAGATGGACTATCCCCAGCGAAGGGGTTCAAGGTGTCATAACTATCGACTCCCGACGCACTTCCCGCGGGATATGCCGTCGGATCGATGGTTACCGAAGGTCCCGTCGGAGCAGGGGGAGCAGATGT